>OY992894.1:97174316-97401816 GCA_963921405.1 Cepaea hortensis
TTCATCTTTGTGTGTGGTGGTCTTGGTGAAATGCTCCGTGATGAGCTCTGCCTTCGTTTCTTCATCTTTTTGTGTGGTGGTCTTGGTGAAATGCTCCGTGATGAGCTCTGCCTTCGTTTCTTCATCTTTTTGTGTGGTGTCTTTGGATGTCCAGAACGAGTATGACTCATTCGGCGTCTCCTCCATCTTTCAACTTCAGGATCGTATTGAAATCTAACATGTCGATCCTCTGTGTCAGTGGTACGTGATAATACATATCGATACTTGGTTACACGAGTAATTTTTCTTTCTGCAATACCTTGTTTTATTCTTCTTTGTATTGTTGATGTTAAATTCTGGCGAGGCAATTCTGGAAACTCACTTACAACATAATCTCTGATGTTGATAATAGTAACTCCTTTTGGTTCTTCGAGAGACGAAATAGCCTCAAGGACATGGTCAAGTGTCAGATTCGCATTTTGGTTATGTGTTAAGATAGAACCCATAATTTTCAACGACTTTGATGTGTAGCAATTAGATATTCGCTGCAGTCCACCAAGACAGTACGACCTCGTTCATAGATGTTGAACTCGGACACCACTACAACGGAAGTCTCCGGGCAAAAACAGATTATCCAGTGTTAGCTTTTCTCCACTGGACAGAATATTGGCGGCTTGTTATTGAAAACTGTTGTTGGGACCATAGAATATCTCGCTAGCTTGTTTTGGATGTCAAATCATGGGAGGACGAATCTGACATTCATTAAGCCAGGGGAGATAGATTCCTGACAATGGCGGATCTGCCCATAATAACACCTGTGTGGACATAAAAAATAACATCAAGTTACACTGCACGGATGTCTGCCATGAGAAAATGATTTGACGGCAGTGTAACTCGAAACCGTTGATCTAGGCAGAAGTGCTGTAGCACTGAAGTTATGATTTGGAATAATGTCTACCGTGTGCGAATTAAATGAATTAGTTTTACACGTGCCTGGCATGGCAATTGTAGATGTGATTCGGAAGGACTGCAGTGTTGTTTAAGGTAGTGTTAGATGGTGTTACTAGTCCTAATTAATTTAGGCAGTGGCATGGTAGAAACTGGTTAACGTAGGGAAGTGATAATTGGCTCTGTTGGTTGAAAATAGATTAGTGAAGTATTGATAAGCTTTACTAGTTGAGAATTGAGTAATGAGGGATAATTGGGATATTCCAGTGGGTGTCCCTGGTGGGCGGGGTTCCGCATTCTGTTTGTTGATTTTTTTTTCTTGTCTTGGCCTGATGATAACCAATGTGTTGAGTCATCTGTCCCTGACAGAGTTCGGTTCATTGTATTTTGCTGAGCAAGGGCCAATGGCCACGATCATCTAATAGAGATCAGTGACGGGGAGGCTATCACCAGCTGTGTTATCTATTTTACAGGTTCCCTCTGGTCCGCATTAAGAACACAGAAAAATTGTAAAATCCGATCCCGGATAAATTATGATGCAGAAATATTGGCCAGCAACTTTCTCAATGGGTCTATAATGGAAGAATTTGATCAACATTGCTCAGTGGAGCTGAATGGTAGAAGTATCCTACAGGATAAGTACCGAATGAGTTGTAGGTCATACCAGTCTTTAACACACCAGTAGTGATGGATGTTCAGTCCACATATGACTAGAACAGTAGTGACTGATGTTCACATTGGAGGAAAGATAACATTTAAGTGTAGTTGTTCCACATATCAAGGAAATTATAACGTTAAGACAATAACGAGAAAATAAGGAAATCGATAGAACATTTCGCAAGAAGGAAAAACGTCATATTCATGGGACAGTGTTATATTGTTGTTTGGCACTCTTCCGAATTCCGGTCCCAAATAGTTCCGCAGTAAATGTAGTGAATAATAATCCCTTACAGGACCCCATTGTGTGATTACTTCCGTTTTGACTACTTCCTTAGTTACATATAAATAAATACGGAGATACCGATACTGATACAGAGGCTTTCAATACACTTGTTTCTACTTGATGTAAAGAAATATTATAATGCCAGGCAGACCATCAGCTCCGACACAGATCTGCAATAATGTTCTACCAATTGATCAGCTGGCAGCTGTAGATGTCAGACCTGGTGATTTATATGTATTAATGAACAATAAACTACAGTGGCTGCAATGGCTTGCTACACACAGATTGATACGCAACACAGTAGAATGTTCACGTTGCCAACGTCCGATGTCATTAGTTTCGCGGTTGGAAACTTCTGACACATTCTCGTGGCGGTGTCGTCAATGTAATAGTCGTTCCAGTGTACGAACAGGTTCGTTCTTTGCCTATTGTGAGCTGCCAACTGAAAAAGTTGTGATGATAATGTTTTACTGGTTGTTCGATGTGAAATTGAAACATGTGATGTTTTTCGAACGCCTGACAAGCTGTGACACTATCGTCAACTACAATAACTATTTTCGGGTAGAGTGTTACAACTGGTTGCTGCGTAACAATCCACTGTTGGGAGGATTTGATGCTCAGGAACAGTCAGTGGTCGTTGAAGTTGACGAGAGCTACTTTTTCCACCGAAAGTACCGCCGTGGTCACTTTCGTCGTGGTCAATGGGTAGTTGGCCTGGTTGAACGTGGTAGTGGTCGTTGCTGGTTGGAAGTTGTGGAAAGGCTAGATGCGACAACACTGGAACGCATTATAAGTGATCACGTCTTACCAGGAACGACCATTGTCACCGATGCCTGGCGAGGCTACACCAACGTAGGTCAACTAAACCATGGCATCTACGATCATGCAGTTGTTGTTCATGCTCAATAACTTTGTTGACCCTGTACACAGTGACATTCACACCCAAACAATTGAAGGGTTGTGGATGCAAGTAAAAAGGAAACAAAGATACCAAGGTGGCACTAGTCGTGCAGTGTTTAACACTTATTTAGCAGAATTTCAGTGGCGCCACAGTCACAAAGTACATGTTTTCGGACAATATTTACAACTTTTGTGCCACAATTTCGAGATATAATTTCATATATTGATGCAGGCTGCTGTAGGTTTGATTGATCATTAGCATTGTCACCAGGCTGCTGTGGGTCTGATTAATCATTTTCATTGTCACCAGGCTGCTGTGGGCTTGATTGAACATTCTCTGAAGCATGATTTTTATTTGCGCTCCCTTGCTTTGAACTCAAGCGTAGTCTATACGCAATAAATATTCATGCACTGGACTGACCTTTGAACTCAAGTGTAGTGCATACACAATACATATTCATGCATTGGACTGAACTTTGTGTGTGTGTGTGCTCGTGTATGTATTGTATATCTTTGTGTGTGTGTAAGTGTGCATGCATGCAGTGTATGCGAGGGAGTGTATCTTCGGGTGTTATGTGAGTACATGTGCGTAAGTATATGGATGTGTGTAGGTGTGTGTATGTGCGTGGGTATATGTGTGTATTTGCGTGTGTATTTTGTATGTGAATGTGTGTATGTACATGTGTGAGAGAGAGAGGGAGAGATAGAGAGCAAGAGAGAGAGAGAGAGAGAGAGAGAGAGAGAGAGAGAGAGAGAGTTCAATTGCATCACTAAAGTTTACGCTACATAATGTATATGTAAAATTATTTCTCCACTTCTTGCAATTGCGAGAATTCTCACGACAATCGTCATTGTCTCAATTGTGTGTAAAGTGTGGGAGTTTGTTCTTATTAGTTTCAGTGATCATGTGAGGCATCATGTATGTGTCTAGATGTGAGGATGTGTGTATGTGAGGGATATGGGTGTGTGTGGGGATGTGGGGAATGTATGTGTGGAGGGGTTGTATGTGGGGGATGTGTATGGGTTAATGGGTGATGTGTGGATGTGTGAAGGGATTTGTAGTCGGTGTTGGATGTATGTGTATGTGAGGGATATGTGTGTGTGTGGGGGGAGGGATATTTGAGAGGATAGTTGGAAGTATGTGGGTGTTGGTGGGTTGGGAGGGGTGTGGGTAGGGAGTGTGTGTTTGGGTGGGTGAATGGGTGTGTAGGAGATTGTGTGGGTTGAGGGATGGGTGTGTAATCGGTGTGAGGGGCGTCTGTGAATGGGATATGTCTGTGTGGGTGGGAGTGTGTGACTGTGGATGGGGTAAATGTGAGTAGGTGCAGGATGTATGTGTGGGTGGTGATGATGTTTGTAGGTGGAGGATGTGTGAGTGGGTGGGGAGATGTGTGGGCGGAGATGTGTATGGGGAATGTATGTGGGGGATGTGTGTGTGGGGGGAATGTGTTTATGGGTGGAGTTTTGTGTGGGAGGGGAGATGTGGGGGATATGTGGGATGTGCAGGTGATTGAAGGATGAATGCGAGGATGGGGGATGTGTGTTTGGCAGGGTTGTTGGGGTTTGTGTGGGTGGGAGGGTAGACGAGAGATGCATGTGTTGATGGGCACGTGGGTGATGTGTGTGTGTGAGTGGTTGATGGATGTGTACGTGAGTGGGTGGATGTGTGTGAGAGATGAGTGTATGGGTGGGGGAGGTGTGTAATTGTGAGAAGATGTGTGTGAGCGGCGGATGTGTGTTTGTGGGGTATATGTGGGTGGCGGGGTGTGTGTGGGTAGGAGGTGTGTGATTTTGGGTTATGGGTGGGGGATATGTGTGGGCAGGTGGGGAGATGTGTTTATGGGTGGGGATGTGTGTATAGGTGGGGATGTGTAGTTGAGAGATGGCAAATATTGGGTGGGTGGTTGTAGGTTGGCTGATGTGTGTGTGGGTGGGTGGGTGGGGAAAATTGTGAGAGTGCGGGATATGTGTGTGGATAGGTGCAGGATGTGTGGGTATGTGTGTGTGGTTTCTTCTTCTTCTTCTTCTTCTTCTTCTTCTTCTTCTTCTTCTTCTTTTTCTTCTTCTCATCCTCCTCCTTCTTCCTCTTCCTCTTCTTCTTCTTCTTCTTCTTCTTCTTCTTCTTCTTTTTCTTCTTCTCATCCTCCTCCGTCTTCGTCTTCCTCTTCTTCTTCTTCTTCTTCTTCTTCTCATTCTTCTTCTTCTTCTTCTTCTTCTTCTTCTTCTTCTTCTTCTTCTTCTTCTTCTTCTTCTTCTTCTTCTTCTTGGGGAAATGTGTATGGGTGGGTTATCAGTGGATGTGTGGCGGCATGTATGTTCGCCTGGTTCTGTGTGAGTGCGTGGAGGTATGTGTGGGTAGGTGGGGGAGGTTTGGTGGGTCGGGGATGTGTTGGTGGCTGCGGGATATGAGGGTGGATGGGGGATGTGTCTCACAACATGGCAATATGCACTGTTTATGGTTACAACTTTCATTTGATAATGTTTTTTTTTCTCATGTGAATGTATCATGCGTAATATGCATTGTTTATGCTTACAAACTCCATTTGACAATGTTTTTTCTATATATAGGCGTCAGGTCTTAGTCAGATATGACTGAGCTACCGTATGACAGTAGACGGTACTACCTGCTTTCTGTCAGCGCCGAATGTTGGGCGGCGCTTACCAAACCCGACACCCCACATTGTGCCAACGGCTTCGGGCGGAAGAGCGCAATTGGGAAGGTACTAGCCTTATCCTGGTGCGAGGAAATGCAACCCAAAGACAAAATAAGTCATGGCAGGGCAGACCAGGTCCTATGCCATGGTTGGCAGCTGGTCTAGGATCGAAGCTCCAACAGGCGGACAGTTAGAGCATTGCTTTGCTGATCCGGCAGCTTCTGCAGCTTGTCTTGTTCCAGATGTATAGGTGTTAACCTTCCTCTGGAGTGAACTAGGCAGGCCGAGAGAGGGATCATGCTGCATGGGCAACACATGGTTTCTTTATTTTAGCCCAGGCTTTGTGCTATGGAGAGAACTCCATCCCTGGTCTTAAACCTTTTTTTGGAAGGGAAGAGGGCAGGCAGAAAAAAGGCAACATGGTGTGGGCTTTGCAGTGAAGAATTCGCTACTGGGAATGATTGATATCCCAGCTGGAGGTAATGAAAGATTATTATCACTGCGCTTGGCAACCTCCTGTGGATTTGCCACCATTCTCACTGCATATGCACCGACACTCGCTTCCTCTGATGATGTGAAGGATATGTTCTATGAGCAGCTAGTCTCTGCGATCAAGGCAGTTCCAAAATCCGACTACATTTATATGCTCAGTGATTTCAATGCTCGTGTGGGCAAGGACTCGAGTTCGTGGCCAGTGTGCCTTGGAAAATACAACATCGGTCGCCTGAATGATAATGGGCAAAGGCTGCTGAAGCATTGCACTAGAAATGACCTATGTATTACAAACTCATTTTTTAAAACAAAAGAGATGCATAAGATCACATGGAAACATCCAAGATCCGGCCATTGGCACCAGCTGGACTTCATCATCACACGAAGACAACATCTGAACCATATATCATTGACTCGTAGTTACCACAGTGCTGACTGTGATACGGATCATTCTTTGGTTGTTGCAAGGGTTAGACTGAGACCAAAGAGAATCTACACAGCTAAACACAAGACTAGCCCCAGGATTAATATTACTAACACTCACGCTCCTGGAAAGTGCTTTGAATTTCAACAGCAACTTGAAGACGCTTTCAATGATACATCAGAAAATTGTATAGTAAATGATACATGGAGTAAACTTAAGGAAACTATTTATAAAACAGCGGTAGGGGTTTACGGCACTGTGGATCATAAGAGGCAGGACTGCTTTGCGGCAAACAGCCAGATACTGCAGCCCTTGATTGATAAAAAGAAGATAGCTCTCTTAAGAAACAAGGAAAGACCAACGCGTAACACTCTGAGTGAGCTGAAGCAAGCAAGGAAGGATGTACAAAAGGCTGCCAGGCAGTGTGCAAATGACTATTGGATCAAGTTATGTGAGTCCATTCAAATCGCAAGTGATAAGGGAAACATCAGAAGCATGTATGAAGGGATAAAGAAAGCCTGTGGTCCAATGATCAAAAGAAGTGCACCGCTGAAAACCTTGACTGGAGAAATCATCACTGATAAGAAACAGCAGATGGATAGATGGGTCGAGCACTATTTAGAGCTTTACTCAAGTGAGACCAAGCTAGCGGATGATGCCCTCAACGCTATAGAGGCCCTGCCAACTCTTGACCACCTGGACACACTTCCCACTATAACAGAAGTTAAGTGTGCTATAAATGAGCTTGCATCTGGCAAGGCTCCAGGTTATGATGGGATTCCAATAGAGGTGATCACGAGTGGGCAAGACACACTCACTCTACAGATCCACCAGCTAATAGAGCTATGCTGGCGAGAAGGACAAGTCCCACAGGATTTCAAAGATTCAAACATCATAACGCTGTACAAGAACAAGGGAGATCGGAGCGACTGCAACAACTATAGGGTTATCTCACTTCTGTGTATTGTTGGGAAAGTATTTGCCAGAATTGTTCTGCGCAAACTTCAAGCCCTAGGAGATCAAGTCTACCCCGAATCACAATGCGGCTTCCGACAGAACCGGTCTACCATTGATATGATATTCTCATTGCGACAGATGCAAGAAAAATGCCGGGAACAAAATCAGCCACTGTTTATTGCCTTCATCGACCTCACAAAGGCATTCGATTTGGTCAGTCGTGAGGGTCTGTTCAAAGCACTAAAGAAGATTGGCTGCCCACCAACTCTTCTGTCCATTGTGGAATCGTTCCACACAGGCATGAAGGGTATAATCAAGTTTGATGGCTCAACTTCAGAAGAGTTTGAAATCAAGAGTGGAGTTAAGCAAGGTTGTGTACTATCCCCCACCCTCTTTGGGATATAATTTTCACTTCTACTGAAATATGCCTTTCGTGATCAGGATGACGGTATATACATTAACTCACGCTCAGATGGTGGCCTCTATAATGCTCAGAGATTGAAGGCCAAGACCAAAATTAGCAGGGTACTAATCAGAGAGTTGCTTTTTGCGGATGATGCTGCGATTACGACCCACTCTGAGGAAGAATTACAACATCTACTATCTGCATTCTCCAATGCTTGTTCTGAATTTGGTTTAACAATTAACAAAAAGAAGACACAGATTATGTCACAAGGTGCACATGGTGTACCATCAATCTTTATTGACGACGCCGAACTGGAGATAGACCATTTTACATATCTTGGATCAGAGGTAAATAGCAAATTATCCCTCGATCAGGAAATCAACATCAGGATTGGCAAGGCAGCAATAACAATGAACATGTTAGCAAAAAGAGTCTGGGAGAACAGGAAGCTTACTGCCAAAACAAAAGTCCTCGTCTACCAAGCCTGTGTCCTTAGTACTCTTCTTTATGGCAGTGAAACCTGGACAACTTACTCACGCCAAGAGAAACGTTTAAACAGCTTTCATATGCGGTGTCTGCGAAGAATACTTGGTATTAAGTGGCAAGACAAAATCACAAATACTAAAGTATTGGAAAGATCAGGTTGTGTGACGGTGTATTCCATGCTCAGTCTTCGTAGACTTAGATGGATAGGACACGTTAGGAGGATGGATGATGGTAGAATACCAAAGAACATCTTTTTTGGTGAATTACAGACGGGTAGGAGATCTCAGGGTCGGCCTCTACTACGATACAAAGATGTGTGTAAGCGGGACATGATTGATACAGGCATTGATAATGCACAATGGGAGCACGTCGCCGCTGAACGTGTTGCATGGAGGGCAACTATCAGAAATGGAATAAAGACAAAGGAGAAAATGATTGCAGATAAAGCACACACAGAGCGTGAGAGACGTAAGATGGTGCAAAATGGTGGAAATGACCATGTTTTCACATGCACCTACTGTGGGCAAACATTTGCAGCAAGAATTGGCCTTACCAGCCACACTCGCCACCGCCATGGATCGTAGTTATTGCCATATGACAGTTATTAAGCCTTTTTGAAGCACAATTTACCAAACTAATATATCATTGGCACCTTTCCGTCTTGACAGACGATAGTTTGTGCTTTAAAAAGGCATAATAACTTTTACCTAAGGCTGTATCGCATGTGACTGATAAGGCCAATTTGCGCTGCAAATGTCCGTTCACAGTGGGTGCATGTGAACACGTTCCATAGCACAACGCCTGGGCTAAAATATAGAGATCATGTGTTGCCCATGCAGCATGATCCATCTCTCGGCCTGCCTAGTTCACTCCAGAGGAAAGTTAACACCTATACATCTGGAACAAGACAAGCTGCAGAAGCTGCCGGATCAGCAAAGCAATGCTCTAACTGTCCGCCTGTCGGAGCTACGATCCTAGACCAGCTGCCAACCAAGGCTTAGGGCCTGGTCTGCCCTGCCATGACATTTTGTCTGTAGCTTGCATTTCCTCGCACCAGGGTAAGGCTTGTACCCTCCCAATTGCGCTCTTCCGCCCGAAGCCGTTGGCACAATGGGGTGTCGGGTTTGGTAAGCGCCGCCCAACGATCGAGGCTAACAGAAATGATGTTGGATGGACTGGTGCGGTGGTGTCGAGCGAATATCATCAGCAAAATAAGCGTTTAAAAGACTTTTTAAAAAAGTCGCTTAAAAGTCGACAAGGTCGACTTCATTGCACCGGGTTTATCCCATATGGCTCGGTCTCTTCCCGCAGCGCGGAAGGCGTCGCACAAAGCACGAACGCCGTAGCTTTTTTTAGCGACGACCCACAGGAGTCTCTGAATCATTTAGCTCGTAAACCGAAGGGCGCGGCCCGGAATCGAACCCACAACCTTCGAAGCAAGAGTCAAACGGCTTAATCACTTCGCCACAGAGACTCCCATAGAGACAAAAAAATAAAGTAACGTAAACAAAACGATAGCCTACAAAGGTCTCTTCTCAATCTCTTCATTGAGTAAAATCTTCTAACAATACAAAATAAAATTGATTGCAAAAAAGGCAATCAAAAGTTAGCTAATATTGTCAATATGCCGAATAACTGTCTTTGTACAGTTATCTTGTCGCTTTCGCTTAGTTAATTTATGAAAATTGAAAAAAAAAAAAAACACATTTTTTGACATATTTATATATATATTATATATATATATTGGCACTCTTCCGAATTGCGGTCCCAAATAGTTCCGCAGTGAATACGTGATTTTGGTATATCTTACAGAGCCTCAATGGATCAAAGGTAATGGGTCAAAGGCAATGGGTCAAAGGCAAGTCTATGTGATGTCATCGGGACTGACTACATGACATATTTTTGCTAAACTTTTGTCGTGATCTCAGTGGCATAGCGGTAAGTGTCTCCGCCTGTAACGCAGGAGACCGTGGTTCGATTCCCCACCGGCAAAATGTGGTAATGTTTTTTTTTTCAATTTTCATAAATTAATTAAGCGAAAGCGACAAGATAATTATGTACAAAGACAGTTATTCGGCATATTGACAAAATTAGCTAACTTTTGATTGCCTTTTTTGTAATCAATTGTATTTTGTATTGTTAGAAGATTTTACTCAATGAAGAGATCCTATATATCGTTTTGTTTACGTTACTTTCTTTTTTTGTCTCTGTGGGAGTCTCTGTGGCGAAGTGATTAAGCCGTTTGACTCGTGCTTCGAAGGTTGTGGGTTCGATTCCGGGCCGCGCCCTTCGGTTTACGAGTTAAATGATTAAGACAACGTATCCTGTGGGTCGTCGCTAAAAAAAAAGCTACGGCGTTCGTGCTTTGTGCGACGCTTTCCGCGCTGCGGGAAGAGACCGAGCCATATGGGATAAACCCGGTGCAATGAAGTCGACCTTGTCGACTTTTAAGCGACTTTTTTTTAAAGCCTTTTAAACGCTTATTTTCCTGATGATATTCGCTCGACACCACCGCACCAGTCCATCCAACATCATTTCTGTTAGCCTCGATCGTTGGGCGGCGCTTACCAAACCCGACACCCCACATTGTGCCAACGGCTTCGGGCGGAAGAGCGCAATTGGGAGGGTATAAACATTGAGCACAACCTGCCAGCGGTGGGTTGTGCTCAATATTTAAATCTATCGTCTGTTAAGACAGTAAGTTGCCAGTGGTAGATAATTCAAATTACTGTGGGAATATATGTGATTTATATTTAAGTTTGAAATACTGTTCTTATTGCTTTAGTTAATGGTGTGAGAATGCTGTAGTATGCAACTGACGAGATGCAGTGAAATAAGCCTGGCAATAATGTGTGCAGCCTGATGTTTGGTGTTTTTATTCTCCAATTTATTTACGGAAAACATTGCATTGAATGGTATAAGTGTCGGCCGTTCAGAAAACAAATTCAGTTACCGACAGTAATAGTCTCTAGAAAATCATAAACAGTTAATACATGCTTGGGTTGATTGTCATGTTCTGTAAGGGACATACAACTTACTTTCTAAGACTTTGGACATACAACTTTTTTTGTAAGACACGGGACATACAACTTACTTTCTAAGACATGAGACATACAACTTACTTTCTAAGACACTAAGACAACGTATCACAAACACAAGAAAGAGGCGTTAGTCATTTTTGTCACAGTATTAGAAAAGAAAAACAGAAACAGTTCAGAACAACTGGAAAGAGAGATGAAAAGAGAGATGGATAGGAGAGGACATCGAGAAAAAATGTTTGATGACCTTTCATCATGACGTGAAGAAATGTCAGATCACACTTCATACAGTCGCGTGGAAATCGCAAGATGAGATACAACATGATCGCCCATGATCGTCAAGGCACTTGGTGATGCTGATGATAATTATGATAAAGTATAGCACGTTAATTACCGATTCTTAATATGGTCAGGGGGAATCCAGCAACAGTGTATAAAAACATACATTCAATCCATTAACTATCCCCAAAAAACATACAATATGCAATATGTCTATAGCACTTTCTGCCTCTCAGGTTTGCGTGCCGCTCTAGTAATCACGCATTCAATACCGTGATTTCTTTTATTTATTTCTTCCTTTATTTATGTATTAACCTTGGTACCCAGGTAAACACATTATGACATGTGTACCATGAAGTTTAGTGGGAGGCTAAGGCGGTGGTCGAGATATTGCCGACATCAGCCATAGGGTGCCGGTTGGTGTACACACGTAATGCACAATACCATATACCCAATACATCTCATGGTGGGAAATGGGACATATGTGTTACGTCACTTATCTTGTCCGTCTCTCTCTCTCTTTCTCTCTCTCTCTCTCTCTGCGCGCGCTCGCTCTCTCTCTGTCTCTCTCTGTCGCACTCTGTCTCTCTCTGTGTCGCTCTCTCTCTCTCTGCTGGTACATTATCACTGTCTCTCTGTCTCTCTCTGTCTCTCTCTGTCTCTCTCTGTCTCTCTCTCTGTCGCTCTCTCTCTCTCTGTCGCTCTCTCTCTCTCTCGCTCTCTCTCTCTCTCTGCTGGTACATTATCACTGTCTCTCTGTCTCTCTCTGTCTCTCTCTGTCGCACTCTGTCTCTCTCTGTCTCTCTCTGTGTCGCTCTCTCTCTCTCTCTCTCTGCTGGTACATTATCACTGTATCTCTGTCTCTCTCTGTCGCTCTCTCTGTCGCTCTCTCTCTCTCTCTCTCTCTCTCTCTCTCTCCTATCTATCTATCTATCTATCTATCTATCTATCTATCTATCTATCTATCTATCTATCTATCTATCTATCTATCTATCTATCCGTCTATCTGTCTGTCTGTCTGTCTATCTGTCTGTCTGTCTGCCTTCCTACCTGCCTGTCTGTCTAATCATTTATTGGTTGCAGTTAGAACAACCTTAGGTAAACGAAGACAAACTTACAAAAAGTATTAGAAAGAGCACTTGAAAGATCTTTACATCTTCCCCCAACAATTAACTTGGGTAAATGGAGCGGCGGCAGCAGCAGCAGTAGAAGAAGAAAAAGGAGGAGTAGAGGAAGGAGGAGGAAGAGGGAGGTGGAGGAGGGAGGAGGAGGGAAGAAGAGGGAGGAGGAGGAGACAGGAGTAGGAGGGAGGAGGAGGGATTAGGAGGGGGAGGGAGGAGGGAGGACGATGAGGGAGGAGGAACGAACGAACGAACGAACAAACTTTATTTTAAAAGGGTAACAAATAGGGCACGCAGGCCCGTCTTACATTCGGCCCTTTCAATCACTCATCTTTCATTCATCAAATGTGCATGTTACATTAACATAGGGGAAAAAAACATTGTCAAATGGAGTTTGTAAGCATATTACGCATGATACATTCACATGAGAAAAAAACACATTATCAAATGAAAGTTGTAACCATAAACAGTGCATATTGCCATGTTGTGAGACACATCCCCCATCCACCTTCATATCCCGCAGCCACCAACACATCCCCGACCCACCAAACCTCCCCCACCTACCCACACATACCTCAACACACTCACACAGAACCAGGCGAACATACATGCCGCCACACATCCACTGATGCCACACATCCACTGATCCCCCACCCACACACATTTCCCCAAGAAGAAGAAGAAGAAGAAGAAGAAGAAGAAGAAGAAGAAGAAGAAGAAGAAGAAGAAGAAGAAGAAGAAGAAGAAGAAGAAGAAGAAGAAGAAGAAGAAGAAGAAGAAACTACACACACATACCCACACATCCTGCACCTATCCACACACATATCCCGCACTCTCACAATTTTCCCCACCCACCCACCCACACACACATCAGCCAACCTACACCCACCCACCCAATATTTGCCATCTCTCAACTACACATCCCTACCTATACACACATCCCCACCCATAAACACATCTCCCCACCTGCCCACACATATCCCCCACCCATAACCCAAAATCACACACCTCCCACCCACACACACCCCGCCACCCACATATACACCACAAACACACATCCGCCGCTCACACACATCTTCTCACAATTACACACCTCCCCCACCCATACACTCATCTCTCACACACATCCACCCACTCACGTACAATCCATCAACCACTCACACACACACATCACCCACGTGCCCATCAACACATGCATCTCTCGTCTACCCTCCCACCCACACATACCCCAACCACCTAGCCAAACACACATCCCCCATCCTCGCATGCATCCTTCAATCACCTGCACATCCCACATATCCCCCACATCTCCCCTCCCACACAAAACTCCACCCATAAACGCATTCCCCCCACACACACACATCCCCCACACACATCTCCGCCCACACATCTCCCCACCCACTCACACATCCTCCACCTACAAACATCCTCACCACCCACACATACATCCTGCACCTACTCACATTTACCCCATCCACACTCACACACTCCCACCCACACAGACATATCCCATTCACAGACACCCCTCACACCGATTACACACCCATCCCTCAACCCGCACAATCTCCTACACACCCATTCACCCACCCAAACACACACTTCCTACCCACACCCCTCCCAACCCACCAACACCCACATACTTCCAACTATCCTCTCAAATATCCCCCCCCCCCACACACACACATATCCCTCACATACACATACATCCAACACCGACTACAAATCCCTTCACACATCCACACATCACCCATTAACCCATACACATCCCCCACATACAACCCCTCCACACATACATTCCCCACATCCCCACACACACCCATATCCCTCACATACACACTCATACACACATCCTCACATCTAGACACATACATGATGCCTCACATGATCACTGAAACTAATAAGAACAAACTCCCACACTTTACACACAATTGAGACAATGACGATTGTCGTGAGAATTCTCGCAATTGCAAGAAGTGGAGAAATAATTTTACATGTACATTATGTAGCGTAAACTTTAGTGATGCAATTGAACTCTCTCTCTCTCTCTCTCTCTCTCTCTCTCTCTCTCTCTCTCTCTCTCTCTCTCTCTCTCTCTCTCTCTTGCTCTCTCTCTCTTGCTCTCTCTCTCTCTCTCTTGCTCTCTCTCTCTCCCCCTCTCTCTCTCTCGCACACATGTACATACACACATTCACATACAAAATACACACGCAAATACACACATATACCCACGCACACACACACACATCCATATACTTACGCACACGTACTCACATAACACCCGAAGATACACTCCCTCGCATACACTGCATGCATGCACACTTACACACACAATGTGGTGGATGGGTGGAGGCATGTATGTGTATCTGGGTTGTGTGTGTGGTTGGGTGGGGGAGTTGGGGTGAATGGGGGATGTGTAGGTGGGTGGTGGATGTGTCTCATAACATGGTAATATGTATTGTTTATGTTTACAAAATTCATTTGACAATGTTTTCTAGTTATATTTGGTCTCTGACTCAGATCCCTGGGTTCAACTCCATACTTGTAGGCCAGCATGGCCGAATGGATAAGAACACGTGTTCTTAAACATCCGGTGTGATGATGCCGAGGTAAGGGGCTCAACCCCTACACCGGGCAGTTTGACCAAAATGCTGCCCTATCGTCCTTGCTTGGAGATGTAAATTACAAGTACCTCTGAAGTCGGAGTGCATTCACTTGATGGCAAGGGACACTGTTAATAGGGGAAGCTAATCCACATGCAAAGTTCATTCCAGCATTACTTGAAATAGTGTGTATGGACTACACTTGAGTTCAAAGTTCAGTCCAATGCATGAATATGTATTGCGTATAGACTACGCTTGAGTTCAAAGCAAGGGAGCGCAAATAAAAATCATGCTTCAGAGAATGATCAATCAAACCCACAGCAGCCTGGTGACAATGATAATGATCAATCAAACCTACAGCAGCCTGCATCAATATATGAAATTATATCTCGAAATTGTGGCACAAAAGTTGTAAATATTGTCCGAAAACATGTACTTTGTGACTGTGGCGCCACTGAAATTCTGCTAAATAAGTGTTAAAACACTGTACGACTAGTGCCACCTTGGTATCTTTGTTTCCTTTTTACTTGCATCCACAACCCTTCAATTGTTTGGGTGTGAATGTCACTGTGTACAGGGTCAACAACGTTATTGGCATGAACAACTGCATGATCGTAGATGCCATGGTTTAGTTGACCGACGTTGTTGTAGCCTCGCCAGGCATCGGTGACAATGGTCGTTTCTGGTAAGACGTGATCACTTATAATGCGTTCCCGTGTTGTCGCATCTCGCCTTTCCACAACTTCCAACCAGCAACGACCACTACCACGTTCAACCAGGCCAACTACCCATTGACCACGACGAAAGTGACCACGGTGGTACTTTCGGTGGAAAAAGTAGCTCTCGTCAACTTCAACAACCACAGACTGTCCCTGAGCATCAAATCCTCCCAACAGTGGATTGTTACACAGCATCCAGTTGTAACACTCTACCCGAGCTGATGGTCTGCCTAGCATTATAATATTTCTTTACATCAAGTAGAAACAAGTGTATTGAAAGCCTCTGTATCAGTATCGGTATCTCCGTATTTATTTATATGTAACTAAGGAAGTAGTCAAAACGGAAGTAATCACACAATGAGGTCCTGTAAGGGATTCTTATTCACTACATTCACTGCGGAACTATTTGGGACCGGAATTCGGAACAGTGCCTATATATTTATATTTAACATATTATGAGTAACGGTCAAGCGGAATTAGCACGGGCATTCTATTAAATATAGCAATGTTTACCTGTACGCCTTTAGAAACTGAGCAATGATGGTATTAATGGTTCTTATATCAGAAATGGTCTGATTGCTCACATGACGACTCGTTATTTTGATGGTTGCACTGCCTGTATTCATGAAGTGTGCCAAAGTGTGCGAGAAGAGTTTCCTGATCGGATTTCCCCGCTAGAATTCTGTTTCCAGGCATCGACAGGACATTAATTAACTGTGTCAGTTGAGTCCAGAACCGACATCACAGCGCTCCGGACATTGCAATACGTGCTCCGTCCTCATCTTCAACAGCCACCGAAGAGTCCCAATACTAACGGCACCAGTAGCAGTCTGATTATGTGTCCGTCTGGCCTTTCCCCGGAGTTTTGATTGTCGGCCAGATCCTATGTTCACTTCCTACCGCACCATTCTCTCCAGATGTAACTGTTATTATGCGCTCCAAGTACGCAGACGACACAGAATTGTGGTTCCCCTCTCAGGGCCACCGGGCCTAAACTGGGTACCAGGAAATGTTCGGGGGGGGGGGGGGGGCTAGATATTGATCACATCACCCATTGATTGCCGATTGTTCTATACAAACATGGAGTTAGCACTACATACCTAACATGAATCAGTGCGTGTTTAAGAGTCACATTGGCACCTTTCCGTCTTGACAGACGATAGTTTATTACATTGTGCTTCAAACAGGCTTAATAACTGCAACCCATGGCGGTGGCGAGAGTGGCTGATAAGGCCAATTCGTGCTGTAAATGTTCGTCCACAGTAGATGCATGTGAACACATGGTCATTTTCACCTCACGCACCATCTTACGCCTCATACGCTCAATGTGTGACCTATCTGCAATCATTTTCTTCTTTGTCTTTATTCCATTTTTGATATTTGCCGTCTATGCAACACGTTCAGTGGCGACTTGCTCCCAATGTGCATTATCAATGCCTGTATCAATCATGTCCCGCTTACACACATCTTTGTATCGTAGTAGAGGCCGACCCTGAGATCTCTTACCCATCTGTAATTCACCAAAAAAGATATCCTTTGGTATTCTACCATCAGCCATCCTCCTAAGATGTCCTATCCATCTAAGTCTACGAAGACTGAGCAACCGTCAAACAATCTGATCTTTCCAATACTTCAGTCTTGATACCCAGAGTCCTATATGTTACTTATAACCAGTATTATTAGCCCTGCACAAAAACTGGAACTAGGAGACCAAACTAAATTATCCTCTCTCTTGAAAACTTGACCAGAAGTTTGGGAACATGCACAGTTCGGTGTACATCATCCGACTGCCAGGCAATGAGGTAGCAGACCAACATACAAGACTGGGCTGATCTCTACAACAAAATAATTTCATAGCCACTTGTGAAACAATAGCAACTTGCAGACCAACTTCTGGTGCTTCAGAGTGCATAAGACGGCACCCCGACCACACGAACATCAACTGTCAAGTCAAGGCCAATCATCATTTTTAGATTCCAAACAGGTCAGAATAGATTGAGCTATCATCAGTATCACAAATTTAAGACAGGCTCGTTGGCTCGCTGTGTGTGTGGCAATGGCTCCGTGCCGGCAAATCACCTTTTACAGTCGCGCTCAACTTGTAGCAATGGACTTTAACAGATATGATACCAGTTTAAAGAAATTAACGTTAACAGATGTGGCATCAACTGACAATAATGGAGGTTAACAGATGTGGCATCCACTGACAGTGATGGACGTTAACAAATATGGCATCAAACAAATTCATTTAACAAATGTCTTGACCTAAAAGATCAGCCTGATGGCGGAGTTTATAGTGATTGCATTAGTGTGACATAGTGATCTATACTGATGGGTCAGTGGTGAGAAACAGACGGAGTGCTTGGGGTTTCATTGCGAAGGCTAATGGACAATTCTTGAAAAATGAGAGTCTTGTATATGAGGCTACGATCTCCAGCATGAGAATGGAGGTGGAAGCAGTAACTGCGGCATTCTATTGATTAGAGGAGACCACTGCAACACACATTGTCTTCATTACGGATTCAAAGAGTATTCTTAGTAAGGTGGAGAAAGGAATATTTCGTGTGGAATGGCTCACCTCGCTTCGGAGGTCATAGATTGTAAGAACTGTATGGATATTTTGCCCTGACCATGCAGGAGTGCGGGGGGTGGGGGGTTGGTGTTGGATGAACAGGCTGATAGGCTAGCAGGGAATGTACCTCTTGGATAACGGAGAGGTGGTCGTGCGCCTGTGGGACCAGGTGGAGAAGGTGGAGGAACAGATTGAGAACCCGTATGTGGAAAGTATGAGATTGCTGGGGTTGGCAGGGGTTCTGGTAGAATCTCAAAACTGGGAGGGAAGACCAGGAGAACTTTCAATAAGATAGCAGTGGAAACGATTAGTAGTGTGACTCTTTGCATGCTGTTGAACGAGCGGACGGAACGCGTATGGGAATATCCTTAGTGCAGTGATGTCGGTTCCTTGCTCAACTCAACTCAACTCAGCCCAACTCAACAACAGTGATTGCGTTTAAACTTCCGCTGCGTTGACGACGGGTTAGTGAGTCCATTCCCTACACCGAACAGTTGGACTTCAACGAATATTTCTCGTTCAGAAAGCCACGGCAAACTACTGAACGTAACATTGCTAGTAAATTAACCAGTGTTGGTGTAAGTCGCAACGTCCTGCAAGGACCTGCAACATGACTTTGAGCCTTGAAGCAACTACTCCTGTGATGAGACACGTGACCAATGAGGGGAGATCTGATCGCCAGTGAGGAAGAAGAAGAATTGACGAACGCATCTCCTGACACACAATCATGGAGTGGAATTGTTAGAAAATTTCACCACCAGATCAATTGCTTGCTGAAGTTGGTGATAATCCAATCTCTCTAACCCTCTCTTACACCCTCTCTCTCATCCTCTCTCTCTCTCTCTCTCTCTCACACACACACACACACACACACACACACACACACACACATTCACGCAACACGGAAATGGTGTCGTTAGCCGCTACACGCTGCGGGATTTGCTGAAGAGGGGATCCGAGCACTTATGGACTTCTTCTTCTTCTTCGTTCATCCGGAGTTTTTTTTTCGGATGTGATTGCGTTGTGCCTGTTTACAGCAGAGCTGCGTTCTTGCTCCGTTAGGCTGACACATCCGACTTCTGCGGGCATTTGTTGACCGTGTTAACCTTCCCGGGACTTATGGACTGAATGGTTCGATGTGCAATGGGGATGATCTGTCAACTAACTAACTTCCTCTCTCTCAATATCTCTAACCCTCTCTCTCACCCTCTCTCTCTCATCCTCTCTCTCTTCCCCTCTCTCTCAATCTCTCGAACCCTCTCTCTCCCTCTATCTCTCTCCTTCTCTCTCCTTCTCCCTCTCTCTCCCAATGTCGTGTCCTCCTTTAAAGTGTCGTCCCTAGAGTGAGGAGAGTCAACACCCACATTATAATTTTTTTTTCCTTATCAATATCCTGGAGAATCCACCAGCTTCCGTCCAACACACTCCATCAGCCTATGGACACCTATTCCTATCACTCTCTCACTGTCGTACTATGCCCCCTCTCATACTTCCCCAACGCAACATATTCAACAACTCTTGCTTCTAAAAATTAATAAAGATTAATTTATTAAAAGAAAAGTGTAACGTATATGAGACGTGTATGCGAAGAAAATGTGTGATGTGTTCTATAATGTGTGTAGGATCGGACTCTCAGATAATAGCATAGTCAGTTCATCCTTGCAAGGACACACCAGAGCACGTTAAGTCAGAACAAGTCCACCTCACCCGGTACTGTATCTCTCCTGCCGGACACCGACTGTCATCTGTAGCCACCTGGTAATCCATCTTCCTGATCATCCGAAATATATACTGTTTGTAAATTACAGCTGATCATGGAATGGTTGCCCAATGCACATAATTTCCTATCGTTCTTAAAGAATGCACAAATCCTTTGTAGTGAGTATTTAGGTATCACTGTTATTGTTAATATACTTGAACCTAACTAGTGTCTGTCTAGGTTCAGGTATCATGTCTTTTGAACTATTTCACTAGAATATATCACACAATGTGACTATTATATTGATGTTTTTTGTGTAGGTACCAATGTTCTTATGCTGTGTGATGCATTAACAATCATCACCCATCTTAGGTGAACCATCTTTCTTCTCGGACGTTATTCCTTTTTTGTAAGAAACATTTTTGTGTCCAACTGGTGTTATGCCTAATTGATGTTGCACTTCATCAAACCCAGTGTTGAACTTCCTCGTAACTGGTAGGGAACCTGTGAGAGAAACAACACATCTTGTGATAGTACTAGTCACTGATCCTACCGGCTGAGTGTAAGCCTATTGCCTTGCTCTGTTATTTTATAGCTAACTAAACTCTGTCATAGAGCATATTAGCTCCTCACCTACGTCCGAATCAGGCGGTGACAAGGAAAGACCCATAAACAGAGTGCACAACTTCAGTGGGCAAACCATTGAAAGATCCCCCCATTGGACACTTTCCCCATCTAAAATCTCTCCAATTATCACCCCTCTATCCTATTCATCCTAGCAGAGCCAATTATCACTTCACTACTCTAACTAGTTCTCAACTAACAGTGCTAATCATCACACTCTAGTTTTAACAAGACTACTGCCTATATTACTTAGGACTAATTAGACTATATTGACTACCTTATGCAAAACCGCCTCATTCCGGGATGGCTGCTACACTTTGCCATAACGACACATGCTAGTTAAGTTTAAATTAATCTAACACTGTAGAGCTCTCCCACAAACACGTCCATCATAATCCACGGTTTTGGTCAACACTGTTTCTCCCAATCATGGTTTATGGCAAACCCTAAAATTTGTCACGTGACGGTATTCTTCCTGTCCACCCAGGTGTTATTTGGGCATATCATCCATTGTCAAGAATCTATCCTCCCTGGCTCAATCAATGTCAGAGTTGTCATCACTTGTTTTGACTCCCACAACAAGCTAGCGAGTTCCTGTGTGCTCCCAACAACGGGTTTCCACAACAAACCGCCAATCTTCTTGATGTCCGGAAACTCTAAATGACAGACGGACTGTTTTCTTCCGAGCTGAGTACTTCCGCTCTCAATCCAGCCTGTTTATGAACTGTCAAAGCGATGTATGGACTCATCTCACTCACTTCCAAATGTTCCCATGTTGTCGACCCAATGTAACCCCGTGCAGCTGCAACTATTTACCGTCCTGGGGATGTTGACATCCAAGTTGTTTTTACTGTTAGTTAAAATAGTTGTCGCTTTGCAGATAGTCCGTTTAATCAGAAAGCCTCTGTAGTAATCGACTGGTTAAACGCGGTGTTTTATTTTGTGACACCCAACCTTTCTCAATGTCTCTAACCCTCTCTCTCACCCTCTCTCCCTCTCACTCTTCCTCTCTATCTTCCTCCCTTCTCCTCTCTCTCTCTCACCCCCTCTCTCTCAGCATCTCTCTCTCCCTCTCTCTCTTCCTCTCTCTGTTCCTCTCTCTCTCTCTTCTCCCTCCCTCTCTCTCCCTCTCTCTCTCTCACACACTCTCTCTCTCTCACCCTTTCACGCAAATAACAAGCACACATGTGAAGTTCCTCGTCGTCGGTGCTACAGATTTTGTGCACTGCGTTGAGTCTCTCCTTCTGTGCTATTTGCGAGGAGACTGATACACTTTTGTTGATATCCGACGCCGATGTGATCCCTTGTAAACCAATACAATCAATAATAAATGTCGGCTGAAACACTACTCAACAAGTGATCTGTGAAAAGTAAGTCAAGGCGATATTATCCCCTATAATAGTCTCCAGGTGCACGTCGCTCCCCTCTCCCATCCTCCTCCCCTTAAGTAACCCTGTGTCTAAGAGGAATCAAGTCCTAGTCGAGGCATGGCTCACCCACAAGACCACTCACTCACTCTTCCCCTACATCTGTCAGCTGGGGAATTATGCGAATGACTGCTCACACGAAGACGGCGAAACCAGGCGCGGCCGACGTAGCAGACGTCCTGGAGATCCAAGATGGCGAACAGAAAGAGCCACTTCGTTGTTGACGAGCTCATCTGTTTCCTCAGCAACCCTCTCTTCCAGGTGCCCGTGGTTTCTTTCATGGAGAGCAAGTGTTTGAGTAAGTAGCCCTCCTGTGCTTGTTGTTGTGAACAGAATGTGGACACCGTGTTCAGTAAAGATACACGATATTGGAGTAAACTAGCCATTCGCGAGACATTTTCCACACACACAAAAAATGAAGAGTTTAAATTATCATAATAATTTATAAATTTATGACGAAATTCGCAGTTTCTGACACAGATTTACACACTGATATCAGGGGAGCCGCGTTCAAGATGTAGGCGAGTTCTGAACGGAGAGATGCATATCAGCCATATGTTTCATAAACCTAGTTGACGTTGAGCAGAAGTATATATAAAATAAATCAATTTCATAATATATAATAATATAGCAAAGCTCAGTTTTCTGTGTTTGAGTTTGCAAACCGAATTCATATGGAAGCAACACAGCAACATCATCCTAATAAGTAGTGACAGCAACAGCAGCATTGAAGACATCATCAACAACAGCATCATCACCAATGACCATCATCAGTATCATCCTCATCAGTGTTGTAATCAACAATAGCAACACTCAGCAACACATGTGTAAGCAACAACATAAAAAAAACATCATCATCACTACCATCAGCATCATCATCATCACTAACATCGTCACCAAAGGCAACACTTGTTCATCATCACAACTTCAACAATTACAAACAGAAAATACTCAGAAGTGGATAAAGGTTAGAATAATAATAATCATAATCATCATCATCATTGTCATCATCATCAGCTGCATGCACTTCCCATTTTCTTCTCCAACACCTCTTGATTTCACACTTGAACGTATTTGTTCACAGATTTACCCCACATTGTCTTCATGTCTGTCTGTCTCCTGCATTACTTTATGTCTATCTGTCCCCACATTGACTTCATGTCTACCTGTCCCTGCAGTGTTGATCTACAGGTGTGTGTGTGTGTGTGTGTGTGTGTGTGTGTGTGTGTGTGTGTGTGTGTGTGTGTGTGTGTGTTGATAGAGGGAACAAATGGATGTTTGTGTTTGTATATATATCTATGTGTGTAGCTGGGTGTGGATGTGTGTGAGTGTCTGTTCATGTCTCTGAGTGTGGATGTATTTGTATGTATGGGTGTTTGTCTGTATCTGTCTGTGTGAGTTAGTGTATGTCTTTGTGTGTGTGTGTGTGTATGTGTGTGAAATATGTGTATGTATCTTTGTGTGGGTGTTTGTGTGCACTGTATCTGTATATCTGTGTTGTTGAATGTGTGTATGGATGTAGGCATATGTTGTATATGTGTATGTCAGATATTGTGGATGTATGTCTGTATGAGTGTGGACGTATGACCATGTGTGTGTGGTTGTATGATTGTGGGTAGATGTCTATAGGAGAATTGATATAGGTATATGCCTGTATGTGTGCCAGTATATGTCTATGTTGGTGTCTGTACGGGTGTCAGTCTATGTATGTGTGGGTGTTTGTATATGTCTATATGTATGTCTGTATGGGTGTCTATAGGAGTATGCATATATGCATGTGTGGGTATGTGTCTGTGTATATGGATGGGTGCAAGTGTACCTGTGTGTATGGGTTTGTATGGATGCATGAGTGTGTATGGATGTGTGCATCTGTGTTGTGAATATATGTTTAAAACACCTTATTTTGGAAAACAAAAACATATAATTATATATATTACACAGACAAACCACTGCTGTTTTCTCAGAGTGCAGCAATAGCTGTTCAGAAAACTTTAGTTCAGTTCTGAAAACATAAGATCAATTCTCAAAACTTGATCTCAGTTCTGAAAACATGAAAACTTAAGATCAGTTCTCAAACTTAAAATATGTAACATATTTTACAACAATGTGATTTGCTATTTATTAATATTTATTTGTTTGTTTGTGAGTAGTTTTTGACCCGCACGTTGAAGACTCACAATCATACAGGGACATTCATGAGGAATATAAGAAGTTGGTAAGTCGCTGCATGACGTGGTGTTAATATATGTTCTGTCAGGTGTGTACTACTGTGTGATTGTCTTGTTCGTATGTGGTCTTGTGTGTGATTGTCTCATCCATATGTGACCTTGTGTGTGATTGTCTCATTAATATGTGATCTTGTGTGAATGTCTTGTTCATATGTGACCTTGTGTGTGATTGTCTTGTTCATAATGACCTTGTGTGTGAATGTCTCATTCATAAAGGACCTTGTGTGTGATTGTCTCATTCATACAGGGCCTTGTGTGTGATTGTCTCATTCATACAGGACCTTGTGTGTCATTGTCTTGTCCATAATGACCTTGTGTGTGATTGTCTCATTCATACAGGGCCTTGTGTGTGATTGTCTCATTAATACAGGACCTTGTGTGTGATTGTCTTGTTCATAATGACCTTGTGTGTGATTGTCTCATTCATACAGGACCTTGTGTGTGATTGTCTTGTTCATAATGACCATGTGTGTGAATGTCTCATTCATAAAGGACCTTGTGTGTGATTGTCTCATTCATACAGGGCCTTGTGTGTGATTGTCTCATTCATACAGGACCTTGTGTGTGATTGTCTCATTCATACAGGACCTTGTGTGTGATTGTCTCATTCATACAGGACCTTGTGTGTGATTGTCTCATTCATGCATGAGTGTGTGTGTGTGTGTGTGATTGCGTCATTCATACAGGACCTTGTGTGTGATTGTCTCATTCATACATGACTGTGTGTGTGATTGTCTCATTCATACAGTACCTTGTGTGTGATTGTCTCATTCATATGTGACCTTGTGTGTGATTGTGTCCCTCTTGCCTATAGCTTCATACATTCCATGTTAGTGTTTTTGTGCCTGCCAGATTTTTCTGCCCGTTGTTCCGTTTGCTGTAACAATAAATCTGTTCACATTAATTACAAAATGTTATTGAAAATGTCCGTGACTGCTATTGACCTCATAACAAAAACAAATAAGCACAAAATGTAACTAGACAACTTGGTTAAGGTAAAGACACCTTCAAATACAAGCAATGGTTCCGTCGCCCATTACTGAGTTAAGTGTGTGGAGCGACACTGTGAGCTGTGGATTTTGTGTGGAGTGCTTTTACATCTGTCTGCTGTTGTTTATATTGTGAGCTGCATGTTCAGCTGTCCTGTGGGTGAATTAACTAAGGGTTTGCCTTATGCAGTAATGTGTGGCCATTGGATTTCTGGTGACTGGCGCTTCCATCAATGATGAACTGTATTTGTCATGGCAGACTTGTGTGTGATATGACAGTAGCAGGGGGTATGCTTAGCCAAGTTAATCATTTGACATATCTGGGGCAAGTCATCACATCAGATGGAAGATGATTAAGAGCAGAATAGGTCAAGAAAAAGCTGCATTTCAGAAAATGAAAAGTATCTTATGTAGTAAATCACTGTCATTGAATAGAAACAGAGTGAAAAAATGTTATGTAGAACTTGTTTTACTGTATGGCAGTGAATCATGGACCATTAATGAACAAATTAGCAAGATCTTGGAAACAATGATGAATGTTGCTGGAGTTACTAACAATTGCCTGAAAGAGGCTATGAAAGTATTAAAGTATACAGAAATACATGTAGAAATAAACAGCATTTTCAGGTCATGTGTAGAGAAGAAAGACAATGGAAAACATGGGGTGATAACTTGGAAGGTCATTGGAAGAAGAGGCACAAGCTGACAGAGAGAAAAGAATGGAATGCTAATAGAGTTGATCCTGAGCACCACAGACCAGGATCTGTGTCTAGGTCAGTTGACAGGGCTCGTTATGATGATGATGATGACTTAACTAAACATTCTAGTTAAACATTCTTGTTTATTGTTCATTGAAAGGCTTGGGTTCAAACATTCTCTTCTATCTGTATGTGTCTTCCCTGTGGCTTAGTTCCCAGTTACATGTTGTGTTCTCTTCTTTCTAGAATAAGTAGCTTGCCATGTTTGGTGAAGGCACATCTCAGTACGGACACAGAGCAACTGTCCCAGCCCAGTGTCCCACTGGGAACTGGAAGGTTAGGATCTGACAGTGATGATGTGTGACTTGACATACCTGTCCTTGGAATGTGTCACCTGACATTACATACCTGTCCTTGGAATGTGTCACCTGACATTACATACCTGTCCTTGGAATGTGTCACCTGACATTACATACCTGTCCTTGGAATGTGTCACCTGACATTACACACCTGTCCTTGGAATGTGTCACCTGGCATGACATATCTGTCCTTGGAATGTGTCCCCTGACATGATATAACTGACTTCAGACTTGATTTTATGGCATACTTGTATTCAGACTGAATATTATCACATGATATACCTGTCATCATGTCATCAGACTCAGTATTATCATATGATACACCTGTAACCGGATCAATATTATTACATGATACACCCGTCGTGAACTGATGTTCAGAAATATGGCGGTCAGCCGGTTGCTGAACTGACTGGCTTTGCCTTGTGTAGTAATCTGTGGCTGCTGGTTTTCTAGTGACTGCCGGTTTTCTAGTGACTGCCACTTTCATTGTCGATGGACTATTTTTTAGGGTGGACTTTTGTGTTGGCATTTTGGCAGCGACCTTATGCATAGTATGCCTGTGCTGGCTGTTGGTTTGTTGAGACTCCTGTCTGTTGCACTTTTCACATGGGGCAGTGACGAGCATTTTGTGTGATATTCACTTTCACAGGAACAGAGTATTATGGGGATGCCCCATTGCCATGAAGTTGGAACCTTCACTAACTAACTAACCTGTCATTAGACTATATATTATGACATGACATAACACACCTGTCATTAAAGATATTACAGCATGACATACCGGCCATCAAACTAGATATTATGACATGATATTACAACATGATATATACAGGTCATCAAATTAGATATTATGACATGATATACTTGTCATCAAACTAAATATTATGACATGATATACTTGTCATCAGGCTGTATATTACCTGCACAAGTAGGGAGCTAGAACCCAGCTGGTGCGTCACTTTATTGGCCATCTTAACACCTGGCATTTCTTTGAGCTGGGGGGAGGAGAACTGACCAGGAAATAAGTGGTTACCTCACATCATAATTGTATGAACTAGTAATGTCAGTTCCTTATTTATAATCTCACACTTCTGTGGCCATATCTATTATGTGATTATCTCGTATTTTTTTTCCTATCATTGAAACAAGTTGCCTTGTTGGCATCAGGTTTTTTTGTTTCCTGGGAAATGTTTCAGTTAACGTTGTCTGTTGTTAATGGGTGGCCTTGTTCAGTTGACCAGACCAGGATAGAAAAACAGAGGATGTGAATATGGAAATCAATACACTTGAACAGTTGACTGCCGATAATAGGGTTCGTTACTGCCTCATTCTGGCGTGTTATCGACCATTACCCTTGGATTGCTTCACTTTGCCAGATTTCATGGAAGAGAAAAGTGGATCTTCTGTTTCCATTAATACCATTTTCTGGCATCAGTCTAGTGGTCTGGGTTTTCAAGTTGGTAATGAGACTCAGTTCATGGTCTTTATTTAGTTACTTATGGGCATGTGGCTTTGCCAGGTTTTTGTGTGGCCTTTGCTTTACTGGCAATGTCGTTGCATTAACCCTGTCTTGTTGAAATTGTTTTTTAAAGTAGAATTTTTTTTCTTCTTTCCCATAAACACATATGTGGGTCATTGGGGTGCCTTGATGAATGTTTTGGTGGTCAGTCTTCAACTACCCATTATCTATCGCAACATGTGTAAGTGTGATAGTGGCATAGTTTGTTCATTCATGTTGCTGGTTTGTGATTTAATTTGTGTGCCTCTTTGTCACTTTATGTTGTCTGGCCATGATTTCATTTGTTTTATCTTGTCATTGCCTATATCGTCAGTTCATGATTTCATTTGTTTTATCTTTTCATTGCTTATATCGTCAGTTCATGATTTCATTTGTTTTATCTTTTCATTGCTTATATCGTCAGTTCATGATTTCATTTGTTTTATCATTTTGTTGCTTATATCGTCAGTTCATGATTTCATTTGTTTTATCTTTTCATTGCTTATATCGTCAGTTCATGATTTCATTTGTTTTATCATTTTGTTGCTTATATCGTCAGTTCATGATTTCATTTGTTTTATCTTTTCATTGCTTATATCGTCAGTTCATGATTTCATTTGTTTTATCATTTTGTTGCTTATTTCGTCAGTTCATGATTTCATGTCTGTCTCTTCGCTGACTATATTGTCATTTCATGATTTCATGTGTCTGTCTTTTGGTCTCTGACCTTTGGCTGTGCTAAGAGTGTTTCACACCTAGGAAGTCACACAACTCAACCAGGCAAGTTTAGACGGTGGAGTGGCTCAGAGGGTATGGTTTCCATCCCTGGCTCTTGCAGACCTGGTTCAGTTTTGTATCATCATCATCATCAAGTGCCCTGGCAGCTGGCATGGACGTTCATATCTCTCCACAGATCTCAGTCATTGATATTCTAGATCAACCCTGCTGATGATATTCCTCCATGCCACCATATATTCCATCCAGCATCATTTCTTTTGGTCATCCTCTGCCTCTCTTCCCCTTGATCTTTCCAGTTGTCACGACATTCTCCAATGCCTCTCTTCTCATCATATGACCAAAGAAAGATGTTTGTCTCTTTCTTATTGTTGTATGTAATGTTCTAGTTTCAGTAGCCTCTTTCAGGCAATCGTCGCTAGTTCCTCTGGCAATCCAAGGATTCAAGGACACACAGTTGTATGTGGATGTGTACAAGTGAGAACAAGATGGTATACTTCCCCAGATCCTGGGCTACTGATTCGGATGTCTATCCTTCTTGATCATGGTTGGGGTCTCTTCATGTTGGCAATCCCAGGAAATAGACAAAGACTGGGCTGTATGAACCATCCATCATCTTCAGATGCCTGGTCGTCTGGCGTGGGTGACCATGCTTCTCCACACCTGGCAGTCTCCCACAGACAATCAGGTCCAGGACACTTGTCCACACCTGGCAGTCTCCAACAGGATATGTGTACAATCAGGTCCAGGACCCTCGTCCACACCTGGCAGTCTCCCACAGGATGTGTGTACAATCAGGTCCAGGACCCCCGTCCACACCCGGCAATCTCCAACAGCATGTGTCTATCAGGTCCAGGACCCTCGTCCACACTCGGCAGTCTCCCACAGAATGTGTGTACAATCAGATCCAGGACCCTCGTCCACACCCGGCAGTCTCCCACAGGATGTGTGTACAATCAGGTCCAGGACCCCCGTCCACACCTGGCAATCTCCAACAGCATGTGTCTATCAGGTCCAGGACCCTCGTCCACACTCGGCAGTCTCCCACAGGATGTGTGTACAATCAGGTCCAGGATCCTCATCCACACCTGGCAATCTCCAACAGCATGTGAGTACAGTCAGATCCAGGACCCTTGTCCATACCCGGCAGTCTCCCACAGGATGTGTGTACAATCAGGTCTAGGACCCTCGTCCACATCCAGCAGTCTCCCACAGACTTGGCAGTGACCATACTGGTCGTTGACCTGTGGACATTGTCTCTTTGAAGATATCCTCTGCCTACCTTTCCAAACTTGAGGCCATGATCAACAACTATCTGTCAGCTGCTCTAAGATCAATCCATCACTGCATGAAATGTCCTGTTTACAGTCACATTTTAATTCAAAAGTCTGAATTTCTCACTCCAGATTTGTGTCTGTGAACTGTCTTGTCATCTCTTCGAAAATGAGAAACAATAGCAAATAAATCGCAGCACACGAGAACCTCACTCCAGATACCAGTAGTGGTGTAGTTTACATTTTCTGAAGCCAGATTGAAGACTGTTGGTTAAATAATTGTTGAAATATTGTATGAACAACACTAGGTGGATCTTCTGTTGGAGGGATTCCGAGCGGACACCGGACTGACCCATGACCAGATCATCCAGGCTATGAAAGACCTCAACTCCAAGCCAGACCTCAGGGACATCTTTCAGGTACTGAACATCTTCAGGTGACACTTTAAGATCGGGTCAAACTATTCCTCTTTTACCCTGGGATGTAGAAGTACCTTAGTCTTTTTTAGTCTATCCTCTTCCACCCTGGGATGTAGAAGTACCTTAGTCTTTTTTAGTCTATCCTCTTCCACCCTGGGGTGTAGAGGTATCTTAGTCTTGTTTAGTCTGTCCTCTTCTACCCTGGGATGTAGAGGTACCTTAGTCTTGTTTAGTCTTTCCTCTTCTACCCTGGGGTGTAGAGGTATCTTACAGTCTTGTTTAGTCTTTCCTCTTCTACCCTGGGGTGTAGAGGTATCTTACAGTCTTGTTTAGTCTTCCCTCTTCTACCCTGGGATGTAGAGGTATCTTACAGTCTTGTTTAGTCTTTCCTCTTCTACCCTGGGATGTAGAGGTACCTTACAGTCTTGTTTAGTCTGTCCTCTTCTACCCTGGGATATAGAGGTATCTTACAGTCTTGTTTAGTCTTCCCTCTTCTACCCTGGGATGTAGAGGTATCTTACAGTCTTGTTTAGTCTTTCCTCTTCTACCCTGGGATGTAGAGGTACCTTACAGTCTTGTTTAGTCTTTCCTCTTCTACCCTGGGGTGTAGAGGTATCTTACAGTCTTGTTTAGTCTTTCCTCTTCTACCCTGGGATGTAGAGGTACCTTACAGTCTTGTTTAGTCTTTCCTCTTCTACCCTGGGGTGTAGAGGTATCTTACAGTCTTGTTTAGTCTGACCTCTTCTACCCTGGGATGTAGAGGTACCTTACAGTCTTGTTTAGTCTGTCCTCTTCTACCCTGGGATGTAGAGGTACCTTACAGTCTTGTTTAGTCTGACCTCTTCTACCCTGGGATGTAGAGGTACCTTACAGTCTTGTCTAGTCTTGCTTTTCTTCCTCCTTGGGTGTAGAGATGACTAGTGGTCATATTTAGTTATTCTTCATCTACCCTGGGGTGTGGATGTGAACAGTTAAATTCATACAAGAGACGAAGGTCCGCATGGCCGAATGGAAAAGAACGTGTGTTCTTAAACATCCGGTGTGCTGATGCCGAGGTAAGCGGTTCAACCTCTACACCGGACAGCTGGACTAAAATGTTGACCTGTCGTCCTTGGCTTGGAGACATAAATTACAAGTATCTCTGAAGTCGGAGTGGGTTCGCCTGATTGCGAGGGACACTGTTAATAGAGAAAGCTAATCCACACACAAAATTCAGTCCATCACTACTGTAAATAGTGTGTATGGACTACGCCTGAGCTCAAAGCGAGCGAGCACAAAATAAAAATTAAAAAATACAAGAGACAACATTGCAGTTGTAGACAAATTTCAAGTGAATGAAAGAAGATAAGATTCAAATAAGATTCAATCTATTGTACCATCCAATCCATATTTTAGGTGCTTCTGGAACAGGTGTTGGCTACAGAAGACTTCCCAGTGTTTGTGCAGATCATGGCTCAGAAGAACCTGGAGTTGCAGCACCAGGCCTTGCTGCTGATCTCTCAGATCATGGGCGGAGTGCTTCCTGACAGCTTGATGAAAGATGTGTCTGTCCGGGGAGCAGCCGGCCAACATGGTTCCACAGACGAGGACAAGGTTTTGTTGGCTGTTCTCGTGTAAGTGAAACCTCAGTTGTTCATATCTCACTGGAATTTTGATCTTTCTGTGGCTTTAACACTAGGGAGAGAATCTACTATCTGCAGCTTTAACACTAGAGAGAGAATCTACCATCTGAATGTTGATCTTACTGTAGCTTAACACAAGGGAGAGAATCTACCACCTGTATGTTGATCTTACTATAACTTTAACACTAGAGAGAGAATCTATCATCTGTAGTTTTAACATTAGAGAGAGAATCTACCATCTGTAGTTTTAACATTAGAGAGAGAATCTACCATCTGTAGTTTTAACACTAGAGAGAGAATCTACCATCTGTAGTTTTAACACTATAGAGAGAGAATCTATCATCTGTAGTTTTAACATTAGAGAGAGAATCTACCATCTGTAGTTTTAACACTAGAGAGAGAATCTATCATCTGTATCTTTAACACTAGAGAGAGAATCTACCATCTGTATGTTGATCTTACTGTAGCTTTAACACTAGGGAGAGAATCTACCATCTGAATATTGATTTTACTGAAGCTTTGACACTAGAGAGAGAATCTATCATCTGTAGCTTTAACACTAGTGAGAGAGAATCTACTATCTGAATGTTGATCTTCCTATAGCTTTAACACTAGAGAGAGAATCTATCTGTAGTTTTAACACTAGAGAGAGAATCTACCATCTGTAGCTTTAACACAAGAGAGAGAATCTCCCACCCGTAGCTTTAACACTAGAGAGAGAATCTACGACCTGTAGCTTTAACACTAAAGAGAGAATCTCCCACCTGTAGCTTTAACACTAGAGAGAATCTCCCACCTGAATGTTGATCTTCCTGTAGATCCGCCTAGAAGGCAGCAGGTTTGTGTCTCTCTTCATCTGGTCCCCAGCCATTGTCTCCAGTCTACCTACAAGGCAGCAAGTTTGTGTCTCTCTTCGTCTGGTCCCTACCCCTTGACCTGTACCGCCAGCATAGCTCCTGGGGTCACTGGAACACACAAGCTCCTCTACAATATGAATGAACAGCGGAGGGGGTGTACAAATTGATCCGTCCACATGCCACTGTGCAGGATCTGTTATGTATGACATGAATTATTTGTCATTTTTTGCCCATCCACAATTGATGCTGTTGAAGCAAAAGTGGAAACAGAATTCCTGTGAATAAATGTTCGTCTACTATTTTCAGACAATCCAGAGAAGAATTTGAAAAGGAGAAGAAAGAATCACAGAAAGAAGATGAGGAACTACGCATGCTGATAGGTCTGTCCCAGGACGAGAGTGCCAGGATACAGGAGTCACTTCGCCAGGAGCAGGACCGACTCAGCGAGGTCTGGCCATGTGTGTAGCCTAGATTATGTTTGTTGTCATTTTTGTTTGTCTGGCCACGTGTGTAGCCTAGATTATGTTTGTTGTCATTTTTGTTTGTCTGGCCATGTGTGTAGCCTAGATTATGTTTGTTGTCATTTTTGTTTGTCTGGCCATGTGTCTAGCCTAGATTATGTTTGTTGTCATTTTTGTTTGTCTGGCCACGTGTGTAGCCTAGATTATGTTTGTTGTCATTTTTGTTTGTCTGGCCATGTGTGTAGCCTAGATTATGTTTGTTGTCATTTTTGTTTGTCTGGCCACGTGTGTAGCCTAGATTATGTTTGTTGTCATTTTTGTTTGTCTGGCCATGTGTGTAGCCTAGATTATGTTTGTTGTCATTTTTGTTTGTCTGGCCACGTGTGTAGCCTAGATTATGTTTGTTGTCATTTTTGTTTGTCTGGCCACGTGTGTAGCCTAGATTATGTTTGTTGTCATTTTTGTTTGTCTGGCCATGTGTGTAGCCTAGATTATGTTTGTTGTCATTTTTGTTTGTCTGGCCACGTGTGTAGCCTAGATTATGTTTGTTGTCATTTTTGTTTGTCTGGCCATGTGTGTAGCCTAGATTATGTTTGTTGTCATTTTTGTTTGTCTGGCCACGTGTGTAGCCTAGATTATGTTTGCTGTCATCTTTGTGCCTGCATTGTTTGGTCAATTGCTGATGCACATACCCTGTGGCTTCTCTCTCTCTCTCTCTCTCTCTCTCTCTCTCTCTCTCTCTCTCTCTCTCTCTCTCTCTCTCTCTCTCTCTCTCTCTGTCCTGCATCTTTGTGCCTGCATTGTTTGGTCAAGTGCTGATGAGCATACCCTGTGGCTTCTCTCTCTCTCTCTCTCTCTCTCTCTCTCTCTCTCTCTCTCTCTCTCTCTCTCTCTCTCTCTGTCCTGCATCTTTGTGCCTGCATTGTTTGGTCAAGTGCTGATGAGCATACCCTGTGGCTTCTCTCTCTCTCTCTCTCTCTCTCTCTCTCTCTCTTCTCTCTCTCTCTCTCTCTCTCTGTCCTGCATCTTTGTGCCTGCATTGTTTGGTCAAGTGCTGATGAGCATACCCTGTGGCTTCTCTCTCTCTCTCTCTCTCTCTCTCTCTCTCTCTCTCTCTCTCTCTCTCTGTCCTGCATCTTTGTGCCTGCATTGTTTGGTCAAGTGCTGATGAGCATACCCTGTGGCTTCTCTCTCTCTCTCTCTCTCTCTCTCTCTCTCTCTCTCTCTCTCTCTCTCTCTCTCTCTCTCTCTCTCTCTCTCTGTCCTGCATCTTTGTGCCTGCATTGTTTGGTCAAGTGCTGATGAGCATACCCTGTGGCTTCTCTCTCTCTCTTTCTCTCTCTCTCTCTCTGTCCTGCATCTTTGTGCCTGCATTGTTTGGTCAAGTGCTGATGCGCATACCCTGTGGCTTCTCTCTCTCTCTCTCTCTCTCTCTCTCTCTCTCTCTCTCTCTCTCTCTCTCTCTTCTCTCTGTCCTGCATCTTTGTGCCTGCATTGTTTGGTCAAGTGCTGATGCACATACCCTGTGGCTTCTCTCTCTCTCTCTCGCTCTCTCTCTCTCTCTCTCTCTCTCTCTCTCTCTCTCTCTCTGTCTCTCTCTGTCCTGCTAACCCTGTAAAATGTTTCACAGAATTTGGTCTAGACATCAAGACCTTGTGTGTGTTTGATTGGGGAAAAAAGCTTGTGTACCAGATACAAACAATTCTGTGTCATAATTATATTTATATTATAGAGTAGAAGTACAAGATCTTATTTTCCTCTACATCCTAGTGTAGAAGTACAAGATCTTATTTTCCTCTACATCCTAGGATAGAAGTACAAGATCTTATTTCCCTCTACATCCTAGGATAGAAGTACAAGATCTTATTTCCCTCTACATCCTAGGATAGAAGTACAAGATCTTATTTCCCTCTACATCCTAGGGTAGAAGTACAAGATCTTATTTCCCTCTACATCCTAGGATAGAAGTACAAGATCTTATTTCCCTCTACATCCTAGGGTAGAAGTACAAGATCTTATTTTCCTCTACATCCCAAGGTAGAAGTACAAGATCTTATTTCCCTCTACATCCTAGGATAGAAGTACAAGATCTTATTTCCCTCTACATCCTAGGATAGAAGTACAAGATCTTATTTCCCTCTACATCCTAGGGTAGAAGTACAAGATCTTATTTTCCTCTACATCCTAGGATAGAAGTACAAGATCTTATTTCCCTCTACATCCTAGGATAGAAGTACAAGATCTTATTTCCCTCTACATCCTAGGATAGAAGTACAAGATCTTATTTCCCTCTACAACCTAGGGTAGAAGTACAAGATCTTATTTCCCTCTACATCCCAAGGTAGAAGTACAGGACTACAAGATCATATTTACACAACACCTTAGTTTAGAAAAGAATTAACAAAATTCAAGAGTTGTATAAATGGTTGTATCTGTGATTGTGGTTGGGACCAAAGATGCATCAAGATATGAGTACACTCAGTGTGACTCTGAGCTACTGCTTGCATCACTCTTAGAGCTCCAACACTGATTGAAACTCAGCTGAAGCTCCGGGTATTGGTCCAGGAAACTGGGAATATCCCTGCAGTCTGACTGAGCTGACACATGGCAACTTTGTGCTGAAGTCTGATGCCATAACTGAACAACTCAGACATGGCAATTTTGCTGTATAAAAACACAATACAAGAATTGCCTTTTCAAGTCACACCAAGAAGCCAATGCTACTGCACTGTGGTCAGACATGTAGGGCCTCATTCTCCCTTAAGAAATGTTGCAGGAGGAGTGAAGTGATTGCTGCTGAACCGGTTTGTTTCACATGCTTTCTTGTGACATCAAATGACCCCACATAAATAACTTTTTTTTTTATCATCACATTTTCTGGTTTTGTTTTGACATCATTACTATGTGCCATGCCAGTAAGCATGGGTGGTCATGTCTCGCCATCTCACTCGATCACCAGAGTCGTGGATCAGCTCAGTATTCTTGTCTCAGCCATGCCATGTGATCAAGCTATCCAGGTATTTACTTCTCTACCTTCCTCTTGTTCTTTTCCCCTCAACCTTGCCAGTTGTCACCAAGTTCTCCAATTTATTTCTTCTCATAACGTGACCACAAAATGTACTTCTACCCTAGGATGTAGAGGAAAATAAGATCTTGTACTTCTACCCTGTTTTGTAGACAATCCAGAGGTCCCTGTTGCTGAGTGAGCAGCCAGCTGTGGAACAGAAAGCCACCAAGCCGTCCCTGTCCAAGTCTGCATCCATCCCAGCTCCAGCGTCCACCTATCATCCGATACGTCAGGCTTCGGTAAGATTATCATCATCTTGTTGTCTCTGTTTCCCCAGCTCCAGCGTCCACCTATCATCCGATACGTCAGGCTTCGGTAAGATTATCATCATCTTGTCTCTCTTTCCCTTCTTTCTTGTTTCCTTTCTTGACTTTCTCTTTCCAGTTTACTTTCTTTCCTTCAATTTGTGTCTTGTTTTTCAGCTAAAGGGCGCCGTAATGTCAACTATTTCTCCGCGTGACACTGGGCGGCAGAAGTGGAAGAAGATTATATTTCTTTGTCCTGTTTTCCTTCTTTCTCTTGATTAATTTCTGCCCTGTTGATATTATTTCCTACCATCTGGGTCTTTTGTTTTCATGCCTTTCTATGTGCTATTTTCTGTCAATCATTTTTGTTATGATTTCTGCTGCCTTACTGTTTTCTGCTTCCTTATGTCACAATCGTGGGGCATCCTTGACCTTTCAGCCCCGTTTGAGACAGAGTGCAAAAGAACACAATTGTGAGGCTGTCGAGCAGAAATCAAGAAGAGAATTGGAATACAATAGAACACGATTGTGGAGCTGTCGAGTAAACAATAAGAAAACAATTGGAATACAATAGAACACATTTGTGGAGCTGCCAATCAGAAATCAAATTTAAAGTGGTCAAGTGCTGCAACTGTTCTCCCCGACTGTGTGGTGTAGAGTAATGGACTTGAACATGCAGATACAGGACGTAATGTGTTGTTGTTTTCATTTAACATCCATGCTGTTTGGTGCTGTATGCCAAGTGAGGATTTCCGAGCTTCAGAAATAACTCAAGCTGTGAAAACCTGGATACATAAGGAAACGGAGCAGATTTAATGTAACTGCAGCCTGACAAATATAAAATTCCTAACAAAAGAATTACTAAGTGAAATCACAATTTGGCAAATAAGATATATAACAAGCGCATGATAGCCTGCCATCCGTCTGCTAGTTTTACATCCCATAGTATTTTTGTTTTTGTGCTCGTTGCTTTGAACTCATGCGCAGTCAATGCACACTACATCAAGTAGTGCTGGATTGAATTTTACATGTGGATTAGCTTTCCCTATTAACAGTGTCCCTCGCCATCAGGCAAAACCACTCTTGACTTCAGAAGTACTTGTAATTTACGTCCCCAAGTCAAGGACGACAGGTCAACATTTAAATCCAGCTGTCAGATGTAGGGATCGAACCCCTTACCTCAGCATCAGCACACTGGATGTTTAAGAACACGCGTTCTTGTCCTTTTGGCCATGCTAACCTCCCTAGTTGTCCTACAACATCTGCTAGTTGTCTTACAACATCTGCTAGTTGTCTTACAACATCTGCTAGTTGTCCTCCAACATCTGCTAGTTGTCTTACAACATCTGCTACAACATCTGCTAGTTGTCCTACAACATCTGCTAGTTGTCTTACATCTGCTAGTTGTCCTACAACATCTACTAGTTGTCTTACAACATCTGCTAGTTGTCTTACAACATCTGCTAGTTGTCTTACAACATCTGCTAGTTGTCTTACAACATCTGCTAGTTGTCTTACAACATCTGCTAGTTGTCCTACAACATCTGCTAGTTGTCTTACAACATCTGCTAGTTGTCTTACAACATCTGCTAGTTGTCTTACAACATCTGCTAGTTGTCCTACAACATTTGCTAGTTGTCCTACAACATCTGCTAGTTGTCTTACATCTGCTAGTTGTCTTACATCTGCTAGTTGTCCTACAACATCTGCTAGTTGTCTTACATCTGCTAGTTGTCCTACAACATCTGCTAGTTGTCTTACAACATCTGCTAGTTGTCTTACAACATCTGCTAGTTGTCCTACAACATCTGCTAGTTGTCTTACAACATCTGCTAGTTGTCTTACAACATCTGCTAGTTGTCTAACATCTGTTAGTTGTCCTACAACAACATCTGCTAGTTGTCTTACAACATCTGCTAGTTGTCTAACATCTGTTAGTTGTCCTACAACAACATCTGCTAGTTGTCCTACAACATCTGCTAGTTGTCTTACAACATCTGCTAGTTGTCTTACAACATCTGCTAGTTGTCTAACATCTGTTAGTTGTCCTACAACAACATCTGCTAGTTGTCCTACAACATCTGCTAGTTGTCTTACAACATCTGCTAGTTGTCTTACAACATCTGCTAGTTGTCTAACATCTGTTAGTTGTCCTACAACAACATCTGCTAGTTGTCTAACAACATCTGCTAGTTGTCTTACAACATCTGCTAGTTGTCTTACAACATCTGCTAGTTGTCCTACAACATCTGCTAGTTGTCTTACAACATCTGCTAGTTGTCTTACAACATCTGCTAGTTGTCTTACATCTGCTAGTTGTCTTACAACATCTGCTAGTTGTCTTACATCATCTGCTAGTTGTCTTACATCATCTGCTAGTTGTCTTACAATGTTATCCAACAAATTTGTTGTATTTCACGGCAGACAACGACAGCACCCAAGTCCACTTCGTCGCATGCTGCAGCCAGGTTGGACAAGATAGCGGAAACAAACCAGACAAGTGCAGAAGCTGCGGCTGCGTGGTTGAGAAATGCAGAAACAGAAGTGAATACATCGGACGCACATTCCCGGGCCGTACAGGCGGCAGTCGTAAGTTCTGTCATGTTAATTCCAAACTAGAACTACAGTTGCCCATTTGGCATTGATTTGATCTGCTCTTCCTTCAACAGAATTGAGTTTTTACAACAGTAGTCAGTCTCAAGAGGTTGATAGGCCAGAGTATTAACTTCATTCACCAGGTTCTATCCCATACGTCTGGGTTTCTCTCTTCAGCATGGCCTGTGTACCACATCTCACAGAGTAGCAACTTCACAGTTCCAGCAATGACCCCAGGGCTCTCCAGCAATGACCCTAGAGCTCTCCAGCAATGACCCTAGGGCTCTCCAGCAATGACCCCCAGTGCTCTCCAGATACAATGACACTCCTGAACTGAATGGTGGAGGTCCAAGGGTGACAACTTGACCACTAGCCACGGAACAACACCCCCAATTGGGTCTCTCTGATGCAATCTTTAGAATGTACACTATAGAAACGAGTTTGTTTGTTGCTATCATTAAAATGCCCACTAGAGAAATGAGTCTGTGATGCAATCATCAGATTGCCTACAAGAGATATCAGTCTGTCTGATGCAATCATTGGAATGGTCACGACATGAACGGACATTTCTGCTGCAGCAATTATGGGTCTTTGTCAGTATTCTGAGACTGATCTCAAACTGTGGTATCTGCCTCTAACTGAGACAAGGCCAGGTTTCAGGGTCAGTATTCTGAGACTATCTCAGACTATCTGCCTCTAACTGAGACAAGGCCAGGTTTCATGGTCAGAATTCTGAGGACACATTATATCATGGAGTTTGGTGATGTCACACTCCCCTCTGGTACTTAGTCTTCTCAAACGAGGGCAACACGTTGAAAGTCCTGTGTGGATAATACACATTCTGTTATTGTTGTACCAACCCAGGCACGACCTAACTTAGTAAAACTTTTAATTATGGCCTGTTTCTGTAAAATACCAACCCCAGGCATGACCTTGTTAAGTACCAACCCCAGGCATGACCTAGTTAGGTAAACCACTTTTAAATATGACCTAGTTCTGTTAAGTACCAACCCCAGGCATGACCTAATTAAGTAAACCACTTTTAAGTATGACCTAGTTCTGTTAAGTAACCCCCCACCTGAAGGAATGACCTAAATCTGTGAATGTATGCTCTGATTTCAGGCAAACATGTCTGGATTGACGGAGGAAGAATACAAGAAGAGGGCCGGGTACTTAAAACAACAGCGAGATAAACTGATGGAAATGAAGAGGAAGGAGAGAGAGAAGCAGCTGCTGTCAGCTGAGAAATCACAGCCTCAGCGACCAGCCTCAGCCAGAGCTGCCCGGGCGGCACTGCAGCAGGGAGCAGCCCCACAGAAGCCTCCACGACTAAGCCCGGAAGAGGAGAAGAAATTAGCCATGCGCCGAGCGATCGCAGAGAGGATAAAGGTCGAGCTCATGGGCAAGAAATAAGTTTTGTGTTGTAAGAATGCTATTTGTAAGTAATATTTTGGAAAAGAATCTCTGTGAATTTAGACAAGCATAAATTGTGTGAGTAAATTACTATTTAGAGAATTATTGTTTGATATTGGAGTGTCCTCCTCTTCGTTGTCAGCTTTATGGTCTTGCACATTTGCTTTCTCCACCCCCAGATGGTCTCAGTTGACAATGTTCAGCTCTTTGAGATCCAGTTCTTCTTGCACCGTGACCGTTTAAATAGAGCTGTGAGACTTGTGCCTGCTGGCCGACAACTCCAACTTCATCCTGGTATTTTGTGACCTGGTTCGTGTCTGTTTGATCTAGTTCTACCCTCCCTCCTCCTCCTTCTCCTCTTGGGCACTTACCAGTTGTTGTACCCTGTTTGTTTAGTAGACTCATATGTTCTATCTGCGATTTGATAAGACAGGTTCCAATCTGTGATTTTATAACTTAGTTCCTGTCTGATGTTACCAGACAGGTTCCAGTCTGTGATTTTACAAGTCATGTTTTGGTCATATTTTACAAGTCATGATTTGGTCATATTTTTGTGTGGACATTTGCTTGCGTTGAACTCAAATGTAATCCATACATGTGCTACTACACCCATTGCACTGGACTGATTTTTGCGTGGGGATTAGCTTTCCATATCGGTGTCTTTCGCAATCAGGCGAACCCACTCTGACTTCAGAGGTAATTGTAATTTATGTCCCCAATCAAGGATACAAGTCAGCATTTTAGTCCAACAGACCAGTGTAAGGGTTGAACCCGCTACCTCGACACCAGTACTTGTTTAAGAAAGAGCGCTCTTACAATTTCACAAGAGATATTCCAGTCTGCTGTCTCAGGTGAGACAGAGAAGAACGTATACTTGTGTTTCATAGATTGTGCAGATTGATCTGAAGCAAACAAGGCTGATAAACTTGTGAAATTAAAAGAGAATGAGAAATAAAGGTAGATTGATCTAGAAAAGCTGGCACAATCTGCGCTCGGGTGTAATCAAAACTTGGTGTCAAACTGGCCACTCTAGGTTGTGAGTGAACAGAAACCTGGCAGTGTTTTATTTCTGCCATCGGAATTTTGAGTATTATTTACAAATACTTCTGGAGCCGCCCATATTTGTGTCCACATATATGTTGTTTTAAATACACTTTGATTATACATCGGTGTACGTTGATGTGTCTTAATGTACTTATATTGTTTCTGCATCCGCAGATTTATTTTAAATGTCCTGACCTATTTTACCTAACCATCGAATGGTTGTCTGCGTGTCCACTTGCCGTCCACCTGATCATGCACAATTGACATGTCTCCCATTTTCTTGACAGCTGCTCCCACTGGCTCTAAATGTTGATTTCTCCTCATGTCCCGTCTGGCTGCTACCCGGAGTTTTAAACCCAAACTACTACTTCTTCTGCGTTCATCCGGAGTGTATTTTCTGGCTGCCACACGGAGTTTTAAACCCAAACTACTTCTTCTGCGTTCATCCGGAGTGTATTTTCAGACGTAATTGCGGTGTGTCTGAGTTAGGCCAACAAATCCAACTTTAGCAGGTATTTTTTTTTCAGGTTAGCAATCCTGGGGAAACCCAAACTGAGTTCAGATGTCTGGGAGTTCACCATTTATCGGGGTAGTCGGTAGTAGACACATTTACAGGGTAGCCAGTAGTAGCCATATTTACAGGGTTGCCAGTAGTAGCCACATTTACAGGGTAGCTAGTAGTAGCCACATTTACAAGATAACCGGTAGTAGCCACATTTGCAGGGTAGCCAGTAGTAGCCACATTTACAGGGTAGCTAGTAGTAGCCATATTTGCAGGGTAGCCAGTAGTAGCCACATTTACAGGGTAGCCAGTAGTAGCCAAATGTACAGGATAGCCAGTAGTAGCCACATTTACAGAGTAGCCAGTAGTATCCACATGTACAGGGTAGCCAGTAGTAGCCACATGTACAGGATAGCCAGTAGCCACATTTACAGGTTAGCCTGTAATAGCCACATTTACAGGGTAGCCAGTAGTAGCCATATGTACAGGGTAGCCAGTAATAGCCATATGTATAGGATAGCCAGTACTACAAGATGTTATTTTCCCTTTCATTCTACATCCTAGGGTAGAAGTACAAGATCTTAAGTTCCTCTACATCCTAGGGTAGAAGTACAAGATCTTATTCTCCTCAACATCCTAGGATAGAAGTACAAGATCTTATTTTCCCCTACATCCTAGGATAGAAGTACAAGATCTTATTTTCCCCTACATCCTAGGATAGAAGTACAAGATCTTATTTTCCCCTACATCCTAGGATAGAAGTACAAGATCTTATTTTCCCCTACATCCTAGGATAGAAGTACAAGATCTTATTTTCCCCTACATCCTAGGGTAGAAGTACAAGATCTTATTTTCCCCTACATCCTAGGGTAGAAGTACAAGATCTTATTTTCCCCTACATCCTAGGGTAGAAGTACAAGATCTTATTTTCCCCTACATCCTAGGATAGAAGTACAAGATCTTATTTTCCCCTACATCCTAGGATAGAAGTACAAGATCTTATTTTCCTCTACATCCTAGGGTAGAAGTACAAGATCTTATTTTCCCCTACATCCTAGGATAGAAGTACAAGATCTTATTTTCCCCTACATCCTAGGATAGAAGTACAAGATCTCATTGTCCTCTACACCCCAGGGTAGAATTGTAGTGACAGAAAGCAGTATATGATGTACCTGGTTTGAGATGTTGCCAGTTTAAACTAAACAATTAGTGCCAAGCCCTGATAGATATATAAACAAATGAGTAAGCTCAGAAGATGTAGACAAAATAGACTACATAAATGTTGTCTCATTTACAATTCTTCCCTTTTTTAAAAGAAGCCATTAAGCACCTATGTGTTATTGTGTGTATAATATACCATGTTGATTCACTTTTGTCAACTGCGTTCTTCCCCGTTCATGTTGTTTGCTGAACGCCGTGTGGCGTACTATATTTATTGTAAGCTGTTTATTTGTTATTTTTATTATACACCCCTTTACATTGTATATCTTCTATTTGCTGTTTTGTTGTTTATCCATATTGATTTGGTGCAGCCTTGTTTTATGAATGTCGTCTAGTACATTTGAGTCACGAACTGACATCACAGCACTCAGGATATTCCTATACGTCCTCCTTCAACAACCATCGAAGAGCCCCAACAACACGGGTACCATTTGCAGTCTGATTATGTGTCTGGCCATTCCTTGGAGAGCTGAGTGTTGGCTGGATCCTGTGTCTGGCCATTCCTTGGAGAGCTGAGTGTTGGCCGGATCCTGTGTCTGGCCATTCCTTGGAGAGCTGAGTGTTGGCTGGATCCTGTGTCTGGCCATTCCTTGGAGAGCTGAGTGTTGCCCGTATCCTACATCTGGCCATTCCTTGGAGAGCTGAGTGTTGGCCGGATCCTGTGTCTGGCCATTCCTTGGAGAGCTGAGTGTTGGCCGGATCCTGTGTCTGGCCATTCCTTGGAGAGCTGAGTGTTGGCCGGATCCTGTGTCTGGCCATTTCTTGGAGAGCTGAGTGTTGGCCGGATCCTGTCTGGCCATTCCTTGGAGAGCTGAGTGTTGGCCGGATCCTGTCTGGCCATTCCTTGGAGAGCTGAGTGTTGGCCGGATCCTGTGTCTGCCCATTCCTTGGAGAGCTGAGTGTTGGCCGGATCCTGTGTCTGGCCATTCCTTGGAGAGCTGAGTGTTGGCCGGATCCTGTGTCTGGCCATTCTTTGGAGAGCTGAGTGTTGGCTGGATCCTGCGTCTGGCCATTCCTTGGAGAGCTGAGTGTTGGCCGGATCCTGTGTCTGGCCATTCCTTGGAGAGCTGAGTGTTGGCCGGATCCTGTCTGGCCATTCCTTGGAGAGCTGAGTGTTGGCCGGATCCTGTGTCTGGCCATTCCTTGGAGAGCTGAGTGTTGGCTGGATGCTGTGTCTGGCCATTCCTTGGAGAGCTGAGTGTTGGCTGAATTCTGTGTCTAAGCTGTGATATAGAATATATGAAAGTTTGACATGTCACACATCCAGTTCATGATCCTGTGATATAGAATATGTGAAGGTTTGACATGTCACACCCCAGCTCATGATCCTGTGATATAGAAGGTGTGAAAGTTTGACATGTCACACCCTAGCACATGATCCTGTGATATAGAATATGTGAAGGTTTGACATGTCACACCCCAGCTCATGATCCTGTGATATAGAATATGTAAAGGTTTGACATGTCACACCCCAGCACATGATCCTGTGATATAGAATATGTGAAGGTTTGACATGTCACACCCCAGCACATGATCCTGTGATATAGAATATGTGAAGGTTTGACATGTCACACCCCAGCAGCAGTATCTCTTATAGGACAACTTGACACACGAATGCATGACCATCTCCTGTTATATTTACATCCAGCCTGTCCACAAATTACAAAGTCATATGTAATTGTTATGTGCACATACATTCCCTTTTGCATAAACACGGCCTTTCCATACATTCCCTATTGTGGAAGTTAGCATATATGTCATTATCTGTTGTATAAATAATATATATGTACATTATTGTATACGTGCTACATACATTCCCTGTGTGGTTCATGAGAAGCCTCTACGTACATTCCCTTGTGAAAGTTAGTGTGCATGTAATTTTCTATTGTATAAATAACATATATATATATATATGTTAACTGTTATAAACCTGATATATATGTTAACTGTTATAAACCTGACAATCTCTACAATCTAAATTCCCTGTTCAGTTAATGATCAGCCTATACGTACATTCCCTGTTGTAAAAGTTACAATCTATACGTAACTCCATGTTGTATCAAATGACCACCACAATGTCCATACCCTGTATTGTGTAGTTTGATGGCAACAGTAAACATAAACTACAGCAGTTTTATTTCTTTGTTATGAGGCTTGCTCGTGTGAAATGTATGTATCTGTGAGAGTTGCACATGTAGGTGCTTAACAACTGATTTGAAAGAAATGTCAGGGTGTCAACTCAGAATTACACTTTGTAGATATATATATATATTACAGGGAGTCTCCATGGCGAAGTGGTAAAGCTATCTGCCTCATGCTCCGAAGGTTGTGGGTTCGATTCCAAGCTAAGACTTTCAGTTCATGAGTGCATTTTTCTGAGGCCCCCTGGGGGTCGTCACTGGAGCTACGGAGTTCATGCTTTGTGTGATGCTTTCCGCAGGCCATCCTGCCGAAAGAGACCAAGCCATATGGGATAAAACTCGGGGCAATGAAGTCGATCCTCTCGACTTTTTAAGACTTTATATATATATCCATCAATCATGTGCCATGCCGGAAAGCGTGGGTGGTCATGACTCGACATTTCACTCAATCATCAGAGTTGTGGATCAGCTGAGTGTTCCTGTCTCATCCATGCCATGTGGCCAAGCCATCCAGGTATTTACTTCTCAGTCTTCCCCTTGGTCTCTTCCCTTCGATCTTGCCAGTTGTCAACAAGTTCTCAAATTCATTTCTTCTCATAACATGTCCAACAATTTTTGACTGTCTACGTCTAATTTCTCTAATCAATTTGCGATTTTCATTTGTTTCCTGTAGTACTTGGTCATTGGTTTTTCTGTCTGTCCATGGTATCTTTTGCATTCTTATATATACATATATATAGTGGAACCTCGCTTAACGAGCACCTCTCATAACGAGTAATTCGCTAACGAGCACTTCTCATAATGAGTAATTCCCATAACAAGCAAAATAAATTGTAAAAAAATGATTCGCTGAACGAGTGACGTTTTGCATAATGAGTGACAAGGGGAGGGGAAGTCCCGAATTGTGCACCTGCAACAACGAGATTGTGTCTTTGGCCAAGATCATGGGACTGGAGGTAGATAACAAAGATATCGATGAGCTTGTGGAAGAGCATAGCCAAGAACTGACCACCGAAGAGCTTATGGAATTACATTGTGTTTCACAGCAAGAAGTTGTGGAGGAGAGTTTGTCTGAGGAGGAGGAGAAGGTAACAGCAAACCAACAACCTTCTGGCGCAATAAGAGAAATGCTGAAAGCATGGGAACCTGTTGCATCGTGCATTGAGAACCATCACCCTAATAAGGCAGTGGCTATGAGAGCTACTAATTTATTTAATGATAATGCTGTGTCGCATTTCCACCAAATTCTGAAGCATCTGCAAAATCAAATTTCTCTAGGCAGCTTTCTAGTAAAAATGAATTAGGTATGTATTATAAATTGTAAATTAATTATTTCAATATTTTTTTTTCTACAAATCGAATTCTCATTCCAAGTTTGTTCATTCCGCGATAGAAGAGGAAGATGAATCACGCTCCTTAACAATGTATATATAATTTTCTTTGAATAAACGTTATACAAAATATTTTGAGTATTTTTTCGGCATGGAACGCATTATCCTATTTTACATTAATTTGTATGGGAAATACTTTTTCACTTAACGAGTGCTTCACCTTACGAGTAAGATTCTAGAACGAATTATGCTCGTTAAGCAAGGTTCCACTGTGTATATTATATAGTTGCATATCCTTGAAGGACCTCTCAGTAACTACCAGCATTTTTTGGGGCAAGTTTACATTCAGTAGTTTGCCATAGCTTTCTGAACAACTGGCACTCTTACCATTGTATGAAAACCAATGCAAAGCGACCTGCTGCCAAATCACCCACAGTTGTTGTGAACGCTGTATGCGGCGTTACAAATTGCATTTGTAACTCCTTCGCCTCAGCCCCACCTGTGTGTGAGCACACACGCTGGTCTCCGTGGTCAAGGGCTTACGGATGCGGTTCATAATCCTGTATACCTTGTTCAAAACACAACTGCGCGCAATTTGGCAGCAGACCACGTTGCTTTGGCATCGTTCAGAAAGCAGTGGCAAACTACTGATCGTAAACTTGCCAAAGGATCACAGCGGCAGAAATGCTGGTGTTGACTGCGATGTCCTGTAAAAAAGGATATGAAAAGTGTGTGTGTGTGTATATATATATATATATGTACAATGAGTTGTTTGGATGAGCTGTTCAATGCCTTTGGTCTACCCCAGCCTATATCTTCATTCAGCACATGTTCTTGTGTGTGTGTATATATATATATATATGTACAATGAGTTGTCTGGATGAGCTGTTTGATGCCTTTGGTCTACCCCAGCATATATCTTCATTCAGCACATGTTCTTGAGTGTGTGTGTGTGTATATATATATATATATATACGTACAATGAGTTGTCTGGATGAGCTGTTCGATGCCTTTGGTCTACCCCAGCATATATCTTCATTCAGCACATGTTCTTGAGTGTCTTCCTTGTGTAGGGGAGTATGTCATGCCCAACTGTACACCCCAGAAATCTGTGTCTGGCTTGGGCTTGTGTTATATGCAATCCAAGGTCATGGGTTCATCTATCCTTGGACAGGTTTTGTCTGCTAACAATTGTGCCACAGCAGTGACTGTTGCATTTACTATGCACACTGCACCTGCTGTTCTTCACGCGTACCCGAGAGGGCTATGCAACCAATCTCACTGCCCAAGAATTACAGGGGTGTGTGATGTCATTGGAAACCAACCAATGGTACTTGAATAAACTCCCGGCCCTGTGGTGAGATTCAAACAGGTATCTTCAGAGCCTGAAAGGTCACCATATCGTCTCCACCCCCTGTCAGCAAACCACAATGTGTACATTTACAACACAAGTGCAGGGTCTAACTCCCTCTACATGCTCAAGTTGACGAGGGATTAACCAGATCTGAAATAAAGAGCACTGGAATCTGTTCTTCTGTCTTTCATCCCCTCAGACCTTTTATTAACCAGAATACAAAGAAAGCACGACAGCATATTTGTTCTACAACAGTGACTCCAGAAAGACAAGGAGTTGTGTATATATATTTATTTATGGGCATGGCATACAAGATACAGTTGCAACATTATGTACACATACAGAGCTCTCTCCGACTGGACAATTATGTACACACACAGGAACCCCCAGCCTGAAGACAAGGAATTCTACAGCAGACATGAATGCTGCCATGTATTCTTGCACCAGTGTGCTCAAGAAGCCACGCCTTACGTGACATCACAACACCACTTCTTGCAATAGCGCAACATCTTACATATGCTTCAGATCACCTCACACAGCACTAATTTCAATCACACAGGTTCCGCTTACAGCTCTCACACAGGACTTTCTCTGCTCACAACACCACACATAATGCTAGCTCCACACACACAGCAGTTATCCTACTCCCTCACACAGTGACCCCACGTACTGATACACCACACACACACACAGCAGTTATCCTACTCCCTCACTCAGTGTCCCCCACACACTGATACACCACCACACATACAGCAGTTATCCTACTCCCTCACACAGTGTCCCCCACAAACTGATACACCACCACACATACAGCAGTTATCCTACTCCCTCACACAGTGGCCCCACACACTGATACACCACCACACATACAGCAGTTATCCTACTCCCTCACACAGTGGCCCCCACACACTGATACACCACAACACATACAGCAGTCTCCCCACTCCCTGACAATACTATCTCAACACACACAGCAGTTATCCTACTCCCTCACAGTGGCCCCACGCACTGAAATACCACCACACACACACACACAGCAGTTATCCTACTCCCTCACTCAGTGTCCCCCACACACTGATACATCATCACACACACACACAGCAGTTATCCTACTCCCTCACACAGTGGCCCCACACACTGATACACCACCACACATACAGCAGTTATCCTACTCCCTCACACAGTGGCCCCCACACACTGATACACCACCACACATACAGCAGTCTCCCCACTCCCTGACAATACTATCTCAACACACACAGCAGCTATCTTACTCCCTCACATAGTGGCCCCTCTCACATCCCACCTGACAGCTCCCATACAGCCGGGTAAACTCTAGCTATCAACTCTCTTCCTCTTGCGTCTGTCCTTGTCTTCCCTCCGTGGCGGTTGTAAGTGAGAAGCCTGAGGTGATGATGCACCTTCTTCATTGGCCTGTCCTGTAAGGAGACACAAATGTGACCTTCAGTAATACAACGCATTAGCCCTACAATTTATTTCTCCACTTCTACCCTGGGATGTAGACAGCACACAGAAAGTCATCTGTCGCCATCAGCTGCTTGCCATATGACGGGCACACACCAAAAGAAGATCCATAAAAGGAGAAAAGGGATTTTCCATAAGGACACACCAAACTGAACGATCAACACGGAAACCAAGGGAAACCTTATACGTCAGAGAACAATAAATAAACAGATTCTGATACTGTGCGGATGTGTTTTCGTGAAGCCCGGGTTTGGTGAATAGCTGGATGCAATGATTGCGAGGTTTGGCAAGTAAACAACAGGAGGAGGAATCTATTGACAAGGAAACAATCAATGGAAGGACCAAAAGCACGAAACCTAGACCAATCCTGAATTCGGAACAGCGAAATAGAAAACTGCACTTCAAAGTGAACTGGATAGAATAGGGAGATTATTCATAGACAATAGATAAACACCGACCCTGTCTGAAAGGGCAGTTTATAGTCAAGCCTATTATTGTTATCCAGCACATTATTAAACGTATGATATTGTTCGCTGGATTGCGTCAGTTTGTTTTCATATTTGTTCCAGAAGTTCAGGTGAGAAGTTTATTAATTCTCTATTGACGAGTTCTAAAGCGTTTGATGATAATTTCAGGGCAATCAGATGGTTGGTTTAATGGCCATTAATGAGATGGTAGATCTGCCTTCTCTCAACCGTCAAGCTGACTGTCTGGTGTGTTCAGTTGTACCCTGATTTTCTTCAACACATCAAGCACCCAAGTTCTACCAGAAACTCTCAGCTGTCAGTCAAGCTGACTGTCTGGTGTGTTCAGTTGTACCCTGACTTTCTTCAACGCATCAAGCACCCAAGTTCTACCAGAAACTCTCAGCTGTCAGTCAAGCTGACTGTCTGGTGTGTTCAGTTGTACCCTGACTTTCTTCAACACATCAAGCACCCAAGTTCTACCAGAAACTCTCAGCCGTCAGTCAAGCTGACTGTCTGGTGTGTTCAGTTGTACCCTGACTTTCTTCAACACATCAAGCACCCAAGTTCTACCAGAAACTCTCAGCCATCAGTCAAGCTGACTGTCTGGTGTGTTCAGTTGTACCCTGATTTTCTTCAACACATCAAGCACCAAAGTTCTACCAGAAACTCTCAGCTGTCAGTCAAGCTGACTGGTGTGTTCAGTTGTACCCTGACTTTCTTCAACACATCAAGCACCCAAGTTCTACCAGAAACTCTCAGCTGTCAGTCAAGCTGACTGTCTGGTGTGTGCAGTTATATCCTGATTTTCTTCAACACATCAAGCACCCAAGTTCTACCAGAAACTCTCAGCCGTCAGTCAAGCTGACTGTCTGGTGTGTTCAGTTGTACCCTGATTTTCTTCAACACATCAAGCACCCAAGTCCTACCAGAAACACTCAGCCGTCAGTCAAGCTGACTGTCTGGTGTGTTCAGTTGTACCCTGACTTTCTTCAACACATCAAGCACCCAAGTTCTACCAGAAACACTCAGCCGTCAGTCAAGCTGACTGTCTGGTGTGTTCAGTTGTACCCTGACTTTCTTCAACACATCAAGCACCCAAGTTCTACCAGAAACTCTCAGCCGTCAAGCTGACTGTCTGGTGTGTTCAGTTGTACCCTGACTTTCTTCAACACATCAAGCCCCAAGTTCTACCAGAAACCATCCCTAGGTCAGAAGCTCACACTTGCATCATACACAGTGTGAACATGTCAACTCCAGCCTCGGCCAGCGTGAAGGTATCAACATCTTCACCCGAGAGCCCCGCCACGTGGTGACCGTCGTCATGTATGTCCCAGGATCCAGTCTCACGTACAGCCAAGCATTTCTCTATAGATATCCTGCCATGCCACAATGTTAAGCTGCCCAGCATCCACTCTAGCCCTTCCCCTATTTCTCTTCCCTTCCAGTTGTCCCAACAAACTTCAGTTGACCCCTTCTAATGACATGCCCAAAGAATGCAGATGATCACCTTCTGATACGAGTCAAGCATGTTCTGTCTACACAACTGTAGAACTCTGTCCAACATCTTAGCATCCTTCTATAAAGCCACATGCATCACACAAAACAACCAGCTTACAAAGCAATCTATTATCTGTACCGTACGTGAGAGTGAGACACAATTGTATCCTGGTGGCTGCACTATTAGCCTGGGTTGGCAGGCCAGGTTGTACAGTGTCTGGTCTCAAGCCTCTCAGTGACATGTTACAGTCTGTTCTCAAGCCTCTCAGTGACATATGACAGTCTTGTCTCAACCCTCTCAGTGACATGTGACAGTCTTGTCTCAACCCTCTCAGTGACATGTGACAGTCTTGTCTCAACCCTCTCAGTGACATGTGACAGTCTTGTCTCAACCCTCTCAGTGACATGTGACAGTCTGATCTCAAGTCTCTCAGTGACATGTGACAGTCTTGTCTCAACCTCTCAGTGACATATGACAGTCTGTTCTCAAGCCTCTCAGTGACATGTGACAATCTGATCTCAAGCCTCTCAGTGACATGTGACAATCTGATCTCAAGCCTCTCAGTGACATGTGACAATCTGATCTCAAGCCTCTCAGTGACATGTGACAATCTGATCTCAAGCCTCTCAGTGACATGTGACAGTCTGATCTCAAGCCTCTCAGTGACATGTGACAATCTGATCTCAAGCCTCTCAGTGACATGTGACAATCTGATATCAAGCCTCTCAGTGACATGTGACAATATGATCTCAAGCCTCTCAGTGACATGTGACAGTCTGATCTCAAGCCTCTCAGGGACATGTGACAGTCTGATCTCAAGCCTCTCAGGGACATGTGACAGTCTGATCTCAAGCCTCTCAGGGACATGTGACAGTCTGATCTCAAGTCTCTCAGTGACATGTGACAGTCTGATCTCAAACCTCTCAGGGACATGTGACAGTCTGATCTCAAGCCTCTCAGTGACATGTGACAGTCTGATCTCAAGCCTCTCAGGGACATGTGACAGTCTGATCTCAAGCCTCTCAGGGACATGTGACAGTCTGATCTCAAGCCTCTCAGGGACATGTGACAGTCTGATCTCAAGCCTCTCAGGGACATGTGACAGTCTGATCTCAAGCCTCTCAGTGACATGTGACAGTCTGATCTCAAGCCTCTCAGGGACATGTGACAGTCTGATCTCAAGCCTCTCAGTGACATGTGACAGTCTGATCTCAAGCCTCTCGGGGACATGTGACAATCTGATCTCCATTCTCTCAGTGACATGTGACAGTCTGATCTGTCTGTTCTCAAGCCTCTCAGTGACATGTGACAGTCTGGTCTCAAGCCTCTCAGTGACATGTGACAGTCTCATCTCAACCCTCTCAGTGACATGTGACAGTCTGGTCTCCAGCCTCTCAGTGACATGTGACAGTCTTGTCTCAACCCTCTCAGTGACATGTGACAGTCTGGCCTTCAGTCCCTCACCGACTGCCTGAGGTGCTCCTTCAGCAGGTCCCCAGCATGTCTATGCTCTATACTTGTCCAAGCAACTGGTGTACTATTCTATAGACATGATCAGTCAATCCCAAGTGGGACTTTCCCACCGGGGTCTACAGCTAAGATATCTGGAGGCTTTAGTATTATGTCTAGTTGTCACTGTCTCCCTGCTAGCCATCTTGTCTGGAGACTTTAGTATTATGTCTAGTTGTCACTGTCTCCCTGCTAGCCATCTTGTCTGGAGACTTTAGCATCATGTCTAGTTGTCACTGTCTCCCTGCTAGCCATCTTGTCTGGAGGCTTTAGCATCATGTCTAGTTGTCACTGTCTCCCTGCTAGCCATCTTGTCTGGAGACTTTAGCATCATGTCTAGTTGTCACTGTCTCCCTGCTAGCCATCTTGTCTGGAGACTTTAGTATTATGTCTAGTTGTCACTGTCTCCCTGCTAGCCATCTTGTCTGGAGACTTTAGCATCATGTCTAGTTGTCACTGTCTCCCTGCTAGCCATCTTGTCTGGAGACTTTAGCATCATGTCTAGTTGTCACTGTGTCCCTGCTAGCCATCTTGTCTGGAGACTTTAGCATCATGTCTAGTTGTCACTGTCTCCCTGCTAGCCATCTTGTCTGGAGACTTTAGCATTATGTCTAGTTGTCACTGTCTCCCTGCTAGCCATCTTGTCTGGAGGCTTTAGCATCATGTCTAGTTGTCACTGTCTCCCTGCTAGCTATCTTGTCTGGAAGCTTTAGCATCATGTCTAGTTGTCACTGTCTCCCTGCTAGCCATCTTGTCTGGAGGCTTTAGCATCATGTCTAGTTGTCACTGTCTCCCTGCTAGCCATCTTGTTTAGAGGCTTTAGTATTATGTCTAGTTGTCACTGTCTCCCTGCTAGTCATCTTATCTGGAGGCTTTAGTATTATGTCTAGTTGTCACTGTCTCCCTGCTAGTCATCTTATCTGGAGGCTTTAGTATTATGTCTAGTTGTCACTGTCTCCCTGCTAGCCATCTTGTCTGGAGACTTTAGCATCATGTCTAGTTGTCACTGTCTCCCTGCTAGCCATCTTGTCTGGAGACTTTAGTATTATGTCTAGTTGTCACTGTCTCCCTGCTAGCCATCTTGTCTAGAGACTTTAGCATCATGTCTAGTTGTCACTGTCTCCCTGCTAGCTATCTTGTCTGGAAGCTTTAGCATCATGTCTAGTTGTCACTGTCTCCCTGCTAGCTATCTTGTCTGGAAGCTTTAGCATCATGTCTAGTTGTCACTGTCTCCCTGCTAGTCATCTTATCTGGAGGCTTTAGCATCATGTCTAGTTGTCACTGTCTCCCTGCTAGCCATCTTGTCTAGAGACTTTAGCATCATGTCTAGTTGTCACTGTCTCCCTGCTAGCCATCTTGTCTGGAAGCTTTAGCATCATGTCTAGTTGTCACTGTCTCCCTGCTAGCTATCTTGTCTGGAAGCTTTAGCATCATGTCTAGTTGTCACTGTCTCCCTGCTAGTCATCTTATCTGGAGGCTTTAGCATCATGTCTAGTTGTCACTGTCTCCCTGATAGCCATCTTGTCTAGAGACTTTAGCATCATGTCTAGTTGTCACTGTCTCCCTGCTAGCTATCTTGTCTGGAGACTTTAGTATTATGTCTAGTTGTCACTGTCTCCCTGCTAGCCATCTTGTCTGGAGACTTTAGCATCATGTCTAGTTGTCACTGTCTCCCTGCTAGCCATCTTGCCTGGAAGCTTTAGCATCATGTCTAGTTGTCACTGTCTCCCTGCTAGCTATCTTGTCTGGAAGCTTTAGCATCATGTCTAGTTGTCACTGTCTCCCTGCTAGCCATCTTGTCCTGTTATGCCGGGTTCAAGCTTCAACTCCAAGAATCTCTTATTTATACTTTTGAATGCCTAGCTGTTCTTTTTCCAGTTGTGTGTACAGTACAGCCCTTGAATTATGGCCTTCTCTCACGTGGTGACTGTGACCAAACAACCACATGTCTGGTGATGATTGTGACCAAACAACCACATGCCTGGTGGTGATTGTGACCAAACAACCACATGTCTGGTGATGATTGTGACCAAACAACCACATGTCTGGTGGTTATTGTGACCTAACAACCACATGTCTGGTGGTGATTGTGACCAAACAACCACATGTCTGGTGGTTATTGTGACCTAACAACCACATGCCTGGTGGTTATTGTGACCAAACAACCACATGTCTGGTGGTGACTGTGACCTAACAACCACATGCCTGGTGGTGATTGTGACCTAACAACCACATGCCTGGTGGTGATTGTGACCAAACAACCACATGTCTGGTGGTTATTGTGACCAAACAACCACATGCCTGGTGGTGATTGTGACCAAACAACCACATGTCTGGTGGTGGCTGTGACCAAACAACCACATGACTGGTGGTGATTGTGACCAAACAACCACATGTCTGGTGGTGGCTGTGACCAAACAACCACATGACTGGTGGTGATTGTGACCAAACAACCACATGTTAAACTAAACATACATCCTTGAAAGGCTGAGCTTTAAGACACCCTCTATAGATGACTTGTTCTCTCTCTCCCCCCCCCCTCCTCCAAATCAACAAAAATAAGTGAATGTATCCATTTATGTCACAGTGATTTACCTTCCTCTGGTTTGTGCTGCGCTGCCTTCCATAAAGCTGCTCTCAAGTAGCGTTTGCTGACCTCCTTGTTCAGCTTAGGTGCCTTCTTCTTGTCCTCGATCTCCTTAACACGAGTCATGTAACTCTGTATCCGCGACTGTTGAAACAAACACATCAACATGGCTTGTATCACATTCAGTACAACTACCTACTTCTATCATATTTCCAATTACTTGAAACGTGACACATACAGCTCAACAACACCACACGTTATCGAGAATACTAACAAATGTTGACATGTGTCTTGGCAATACTGGACCGCTCCCTTGTACAGCTGGCAATCTGTCTCCAGTTTGATGTAGCTCACAATCGTGGAGACTGTGTTCCAGCATTTGTGTACCTGTTCCAGGCTTGAGGGGCACAGTACTCTTGCTCTGCTGCTTCCCATGTAGTCCAGTCTTGGGATTCCTGTTCTCCAGTTCTTGTCCACAGTTCACATTGTAACCGTGAGAACTGATTCCATGACATCATATTGTTCCTCTGTCTAGTCTTCTTCCTCTTCTTCTTTCGTTCGGTGCCCGTTACATACCACCAAAAGAAAAGAATGATCAAATCAGTCAGAAAGCCACGAAAGCCGCTCAAGATGACTACCACGTTATGGATAGACCAGAACAAGTCATTATTCTGCGCCTCACATGTATACAAAATTCAAGATTGGTGAAACAGCCATGTGCACAGGTGGATTGGCGTCGCAGACAGCAGAGCACATACTCCAAGACTGCCCAAAATATAACATATCTAGGCAAACCTTCTGGCCTAGAGAGACGACAGTGGAAGATAAACTCTATGGACCGCTGTGTGAACTGAAAAAGACAGTTCAATTCATACAAGAGACAGCATTGCAGTTATAGACATATTTCACATCAGGCTGTTCTTCTTTGGCTCCTTCCTTAGCCAATTGATCAGCTCTGTCGTTTCCGGGTACTCCACAGTGGGATGGTAGCCACTGTATGGTGACCTTATGCTGACTGCTAAGTTCAGAAAGTAGTGTCCTTAGTACTGGCAATTTCCCAGACAGGAGCGCCTCGAGTACTGATTTTGCATCTGTCAATAGCACCACAGGTTGTGTACCATTGCTGGTATTTAGTAATTTCTCTGTTGCTATCTTGATTGCCTCAATTTCAGCATCGTAGTTATGGCAGTACTTTCCTGCCGGTACTCTGGCTGTGTCCCTAGTACTATTTGGGTATTCTATGTACACTCCCGCTCCTCCATTTCGAACAGCATTTTGTTCTGACCCATCTGTGTAGACTCGGGTCCAGAGGTCCTGTGGGTATTCTTCATCAAGGAAGCTGAGAGTGGCTGTTCTGCGCTGCACACTGTTCTGTTCTTCCTTGTCAAATATTCCTCTCACTTTTGTCTGGATTTGTAATGATAGTCTATGCTCATCTTTCCATGGAGTTCGCTCTGGTATAGTTGTTAGGGGGATACCAACTGTGGGCAGATCAGTGGTTTCTCTGCAGAGTCGTTTGGCCTAGTGGATAAAACTATTTCTTCTCAACCGCTCCATAGCTAGGTTTTCAAATCTGTTCTTCATAGGGTGGCCTGGCAAGCTGAGGAACTTTTCTGCTTGTATTAGCGTTTTCGTATCTCTGCGCTCGCTCAGTGCTTGTGTCCTCCACATTTCCACTATAGGGGTTGATCTCATCCCTCCTGTGGTGACTCTAAGTGCTTGATTTTGCACTTTGTCCAGCTCTCGTAGTGTGGTTTTTGATGCCGAACACCACGCAGTTGACCCGTATTCCAGGTGTGGTCGTATGCTCTGTTGATAAACTTTGCTAAGTATTTTCCCACTGGCTCCCCATGTGGTTCCACTTAGCTTTCTCAGGATGGCTATTTTCCTTCTGGCTTTTGATACTGCTTTGTTGATGTGCTTTCTCCATGTCAGCATGCCATCAAATGTTACTCCAAGGTATGTTGGTTCTTTATCTTCTCTTAGGGGTGTTCCATTTATCTGGATGATCCCTGCCTTTTGTTTTGGAGAGAGGGTAAATAGGGTGGTGCTGCACTTGTCAGTGTTTATGCTGACACACCATCTATTTGCCCATGCAACAAATGTGTCTACAGCTCTTTGTAGTAATCTGGTGGCCACTGATGCATGTTCATTTGTGCTCCATGGAACCAGGTCATCGGCGTACATTGCCGCTTTAATTCCATGCGGTAGATTAGCAATGAGATCATTGATGAAGATTAGAAAAAGTGTGGGGGAGAAGACTCCGCCGTGGGGAACACCATGACGCAGTAGTACTTTCTTGCTCTTGAGTCCGTCTATCTGTACTTGGGCTCTTCTGTTGTGCAAGTAATGCTTTCACCCATTTGTACATTCTTCCATTGAATTTGCAGTTTCTCAGTTTATTCATCAGACCTTCTTTCCAGATTTTGTCAAAGGCTTTCTTCAAATCTATCCATGCCGCAAGCACCAGCTTCTTCTCTTGGAATGCATCCTCAATTTCTTGAGAGAGGTAGGTTGTCTGATCTTCCGTAGAGTAGCACTGCCTAAAGCCAGCCTGCTGTGGCACAAGGATGTTTTTACTTTCAATGTACCACTGCAGTCTGTGATTGATGATGCGCTCCAGTGTTTTGCAGAGACAGCTGGTGAGGCTAATTGGTCTGTAGCTAGAGGCAATGGAACTATCTTTCCCTGATTTTAGGAGTGGTATCATGATTGCTTCTCTCCAGGCTTGTGAAACACTCCCTAAGGTCCAACTATTATTGAAGATCTGCAACAGCTTTGCTTTGGCCTCTGTTCCTAGGTTCCTGATCATTTCATTGGAGATACCATCAGCTCCTGGTGACTTTCTCATTTTCAGTTTTGATATGGCTAACTCCAGTTCGCTGATTGTGATGGGTGCCTCCAGAACCTCATGTACTATTTCCTTCTGTCCTGTATGTTGCCGTTTCTCTCGAATCTCTTGTTGTTTCTCTGGACTAATTTTGATATTGTTATCTTGTGCGAATGAGTCCGCAAAATGGTCAGCTGCTTGCTTTCTTGTTAAGATGTTTCCATCTTTATGTAGTGCAATTTTTGAGTTTCTCCCTGTGCCCTCATCGTTAAGTTGTTTTATTAGCTTCCACAATTTCCTTGTCTCTTTCAAAGTTCAAGTCTGTTTTTTCCTGCCAGCTTTTCCGTCTAGCCTGCAGCTTGGCCCTTTGAAATTTGGCTTTTGCATGCTGGAATTTATTGTGGAGCTCTTGGCTGGGTGTGGCCTCTGCTTGCTTTCTACATACTTCCACATCATTATGCAACTGTTCCAGCTCACTACTCCAGTAGGGTTTATATTGTTTACGGGCTCCTCTTGGTACTGTTTCTCGCGCTGCCTGCAGCATGCATTTCCCAAACTCTTCAACTACTTTATTTATGTCTTTCTCAGTGTTCAGATTTCTAACCAGTATGCTGGTGCGATTCTTGTACATTGCCCAGTCTGCTTTCTTGTAGTTCCACCTTGAGAGGGTGCTGCTTTCACTTACAAGATCATTTTCTACAGTTAGAAAGACTGGCCAATGGTCGCTGCCACCAAGTTGTTTCCCAACAATTCGTGTAATGTTCCACTCCAGGTCTGGTGAATGAAAAGCCAGGTCAGGTGTAGTTGTAGTGTGCCATGATCTTGAGTAGAAATTATGTGGGTCGGACAGCTTGTTAACCAAGATGAATCTATTCTCATCCTGCCAGTCTTCCAGTCTCTCTCCTCTCTGGTCCATGTTCTGTCTAGTCTGAATTGTTCTCCCCACGGTAAATTACTTATTGCTCATGCTCATGTTTGTTGTGGGTGTGTACAGCCCAGCACTTGTTTGTGTTCAACACTCAACTCAACATAAATACAAACTACAGTAAATACATCATTGACTGACTCAACTCAACATAAATACATTGACACATCATTGACTGACTCAACTCAACATAAATACATTGACTACAGTAAATACATCACTGACTGACTCAACTCAACATAAATACATTGACTACAGTAAATACATCACTGACTGACTCAACTCAACATAAATACATTGACTACAGTAAATACATCACTGACTGACTCAACTCAACATAAATACATTGACTACAGTAAATACATCACTGACTGACTCAACTCAACATAAATACATTGACTACAGTAAATACATCACTGACTGACTCAACATAAATACATTGACTGCATTAAATACATCATTGACTGACTCAACTCAACATAAATACATTGACTACATTAAATACATCACTGACTGACTCAACTCAACATAAATACATCACTGACTGACTCAACTCAACATAAATACACTGACTACAGTAAATACATCACTGACTGACTCAACATAAATACATTGACTGCATTAAATACATCATTGACTGACTCAACTCAACATAAATACATTCTTCTTCTTCTTCAGCTTTCCGAGCCATTGAGGTTCTTTGCTGCAAATACAATCCGTCTTCATTCGTCTCTCTGGTGGACCTTCTCTTGCCAGTCGTTGATTCCAAGTGCTTGTAGGTCTGTATATATATTATCTCTCCACCGTCTTCTTGGTCTACCTCGGGGTCTACGGTCATTTATTTCCTGAGTGTAAGCGAGTTTTGTTTCCCTATTATCTTCCATTCTTTCTATATGCCCCAGCCGTTGTAGTCTATTAGCCTTCATGATACCAGTGATTAGCGGGGACTTAAACAGATCATAAATGTCTTTGTTACTTCTTCTTTTCCACTCTCCACTTTGTGTATCCCTAATGGGTCCAAAGATGCGTCTTAAAATTTTGTTCTCAAAGGTTTGTAACAAGGCTTCGTCTCCTTTCGTTGTACTCCAGGTTTCAGAGCCATACAGCACAACTGGTCTGATCAGTGTTTTGTATATTGTGATTTTGGTGTTACGAGATAGCGCCTTTGATTTTAGTAGATGTAGTGCATAGTATATCTTATTTCCAGAGTTGATTCTAGTTTGTATTTCTTCCCTTATGATGTTGGAGCAGTTGAAGACCGTACCCAGGTATTTGTATGTTTCCGTTCTTTTAATGGTCATATTATCTATTTGTATGTGGCCAGAGTTTTTAGCCATTCCGTCTCTTGAAATTACCATATATTCTGTCTTATCTTGGTTGATAACCAGCCCCATCTGTTGGGCTTTTTCCTTTAAGTAAGTCAATATTTCCAATGTCTTTTGTTCACTTTGCCCTATAATATCTATATCATCTGCATAACCAAGCAGCTTGGATGTTCCTCCAGTATCACATTCCTCCTTTATCTTCCTTACAACTTTCTCTAGAGCCAGATTGAAGAGTAGCGGCGATAGTGCATCACCCTGTTTCAAGCCAGATGTTATTTGGAAAGGGTCTGATTTCCTGCCTTTATATGTTACTATATTATAAGTATCTTCCATGCATAGTCTGGTCATGTTGATTAACTTCCTTGGTATTCCAAATTCCTGCATAGCATTCCATAGACTATTCCTATGGACACTATCATAAGCCTTTTTAAAATCCACAAAAATGTTATGGAGATCTCTTTTATATTCCCAATGTTTCTCGGCTATTTGTCATAAGATAAATATCTGATCTATTGTTGATCTGTTTTGTCTAAAACCCGCCTGGTAGTCACCTAATATGTCTTCTGAAAACATAAATACATTGACTACATTAAATACATCACTGACTGACTCAACTCAACATAAATACATTGACTACATTAAATACATCACTGACTGACTCAACTCAACATAAATACATTGACTACAGTAAATACATCACTGACTGACTCAACTCAACATAAATACATTGACTACATTAAATAAATCACTCCCCGGGAAGGTTAACCCGGTCAACAAATGCCCGCAGAAGTCGGATGTGTCGGCCTAACGGCGCAAGAACGCAGCTCTGCTGTAAACAGGCACAACGCAATCACATCCGGAAAAAAAACTCCGGATGAACGAAGAAGAAGAAAATAAATCACTGACTGACTCAACTCAACATAAATACATTGACTACATTAAATACATCACTGACTGACCAGTTCTTGCTTCACTGCATGCTCCTTGGGGTTGACACCACGCACATTGAGGTACACTGTGGGAGAACAGACATTCCATGAGACATGTGGGAGTACAGACATTCCATGAGACATGTCGGAGAACAGACATTCCATGAGACATGTGGGAGAACAGACATTCCATGAGACATGTGGGAGAACAGACATTTCATGAGACATGTGGGAGAAAAGACATTTCATGAGACATGTGTCAGATATGAGGTATACTGTGGGAGAAAAGACATTCCATGAGACATGTGGGAGAAAAGACATTCCATGAGACATGCGGAAGAAAAGACATTTCATGAGACGTGTCAGATATGAGGTATACTGTGGGAGAAAAGACATTCCATGAGACATGTGGGAGAAAAGATATTCCATGAGACATGTGTCAGATATGAGGTATACTGTGGGAGAACAGACATTCCATGAGACATGTGGGAGAAAAGACATTCCATGAGACATGTGGAAGAAAAGACATTTCATGAGACATGTGTCAGATATGAGGTATACTGTGGGAGAAAAGACATTCCATGAGACATGTGGGAGAAAAGATATTCCATGAGACATGTGTCAGATATGAGGTATACTGTGGGAGAAAAGACATTCCATGAGACATGTGGGAGAAAAGACATTCCATGAGACATGTGGGAGAAAAGACATTCCATGAGACATGTGGGAGAAAAGACATTCCATGAGACATGTGGGAGAACAGACATTCCATGAGACATGTGGAAGAAAAGACATTCCATGAGACATGTGAAAGAAAAGACATTTCATGAGACATGTGTCAGATATGAGGTATACTGTGGGAGAAAAGACATTCCATGAGACATGTGGGAGAAAAGACATTCCATGAGACATGTGGAAGAAAAGACATTTCATGAGACATGTGTCAGATATGAGGTATACTGTGGGAGAACAGACATTCCATGAGACATGTGGGAGAACAGACATTTCATGAGACATGTGGAAGAAAAGACATTTCATGAGACATGTGTCAGATATGAGGTATACTGTGGGAGAACAGACATTCCATGAGACATGTGGGAGAACAGACATTTCATGAGACATGTGGGAGAAAAGACATTTCATGAGACATGTGTCAGATATGAGGTATACTGTGGGAGAAAAGACATTTCATGAGAAATGTGTCAGATATGAGGTATACTGTGGAAGAAAAGATATTCCATGAGACATGTGGGAGTACAGACATTCCATGAGACATGTGGGAGAAAAGACATTCCATGAGACATGTGGGAGAAAAGACATTTCATGAGACATGTCGGAGAACAGACATTCCATGAGACATGTCGGAGAACAGACATTCCATGAGACATGTGGGAGTACAGACATTCCATGAGACATGTCGGAGAACAGACATTCCATGAGACATGTCGGAGAACAGACATTCCATGAGACATGTGGGAGAACAGACATTCCATGAGACATGTGGGAGAACAGACATTTCATGAGACATGTGGGAGAAAAGACATTTCATGAGACATGTGTCAGATATGAGGTATACTGTGGGAGAACAGACATTCCATGAGACATGTGGGAGAAAAGATATTCCATGAGACATGTGTCAGATATGAGGTATACTGTGGGAGAAAAGACATTCCATGAGACATGTGGGAGAAAAGACATTCCATGAGACATGTGGGAGAAAAGACATTCCATGAGACATGTGGGAGAACAGACATTCCATGAGACATGTGGAAGAACAGACATTCCATGAGACATGTGAAAGAAAAGACATTTCATGAGACATGTGTCAGATAGGTATACTGTGGGAGAAAAGACATGCCATGAGACATGTGGGAGAAAAGACATTCCATGAGACATGTGGAAGAAAAGACATTTCATGAGACATGTGTCAGATATGAGGTATACTGTGGGAGAACAGACATTCCATGAGACATGTGGGAGAACAGACATTTCATGAGACATGTGGGAGAAAAGACATTTCATGAGACATGTGTCAGATATGAGGTATACTGTGGGAGAAAAGACATTTCATGAGACATGTGTCAGATATGAGGTATACTGTGGAAGAAAAGATATTCCATGAGACACGTGGAAGAAAAGATATTCCATGAGACATGTGGGAGAAAAGACATTCCATGAGACATGTGGGAGAAAAGACATTTCATGAGACATGTGGGAGAATTTCATGAGACACGTACACCTCTGTGACTACTACTGTGGTTGACCCTTGCCCTCCGGGTTCCCTGGTGTGGCACTAGGGCAGCCAGGCTAACACAATGGCTAGTTAGCTGTCTGCTTGCTGGTCGTGGCTAGGAACCCACACTGAGGTGGGTTATTTAAACGGACCTGGGCTGCCAGGTCGACCCAGGCTAACATGGGAGCCAGGACATGACCATATCACCCCCCCAGTATCGAGTGATGTATGAAAACATGACCATATCACCCACCCAGTGCCGAGTGATGTATGAAAACCTGACCATATCACCCACCCAGTGCCGAGTGATGTATGAAAACATGACCATATCACCCACCCAGTGCCGAGTGATGTATGAAAACATGACCATATCACCCACCCAGTGCTGAGGGATGTATGAAAATATGACCATATCACCCACCCAGTGCCGAGTGATGTATGAAAACATGACCATATCACCCACCCAGTGCCGAGTGATGTATGAAAACATGACCATATCACCCACCTAGTGCCGAGTGATGTATGAGTCTAGCAACACCATGGAACCCCTGGGCGTGTCATGTTGAACTACACCCCATGTGTTTCCCCCACAGGGTAAGTTCAGAACAGCAACACCATGGACCTCCTGGGCGTGTCATATTGAATTACGCCCCATGTGTTTCCCCCACAGGGTAAGTTCAGAACAGCAACACCATGGACCTCCTGGGCGTGTCATGTTGAATTACGCCCCATGTGTTTCCCCCACAGGGTAAGTTCAGAACAGCAACACTGTGGACCCCCTGAGCATGCTTGCTTGCGGTCGCTGGCTGTGAACTCCAGCGTGAAGTCCTGTATGTCGGATGAAGACATCCTGTTGTCCAACATCAGTGTGATGTCACACCGGACCTGAGGTGTGCGTGAGTATCCGTTGTTCCATGTCTGGCTTATTGGTGTGCAGACTGGTGGCTCCTCGCCGTGCAGGCAGATACTCTCCGACTTTGGAAGAATCAGCGATCCAACTATGTTAGCCAGGACCCAAAGGGACCTATCGCCCAGGACGCACGGCTAGGACGTGTTAGTAGGTCTTGGCCAGTATAGAACCTGGCACCTTGGAAACACCTCTGCGTCACTCTGAGCATGAAGATCGTAAACTGATTAAAGAAATTAAACATAGACAGTCACAATTTTATTGACACATTATGAGAAGAAATAAATTGGTGACATTGAGAGGAAAAGAACACGGGGAAGGCAGAGAAGTAAATATCTGGATGGCTTGGCCATGTGGTGTGGTCAAGACAAGAACACGGAGCTGATCCACAGCTCTGGTGATTGTGTGAGATGGAAAAACATGACCGCCCACGCTTATCAGCATGGCACATGATGATGAATATTAGACTGGCTAACTCATACCACAGAAGATAGCCGACATGCAAGCAACCATGAACCAGCCAACATGCAACCAACCATGAACCAGCCTACAGAGGGCTGGACGTGCCTGACTGGGCCGATACTTCCCTAGCGGTCTCAGGGGTTGGGGAAGAGGAGAGAAGAATGTTAGACTAGATTATCTTGTTTGTAGTAAGATGTGTGTGTGTAGATACTTACTCCAGAACAGGGAATTGATTGCATAAGCTGCTACAAGATCAGTCTTGGCTTCATCAATGGCTTCCAGCTACAAAATAATAAAATACAAATATCAGTTGAGAAATATGCACACTTAAAATAACAGAATTGTACTTGTCAGACATATATTACAGATGTTGTAGAGCAAGCTGGTACAACTTCTGAATGGCTTGGGAATGGGGACAGATTTTTAGAGACAAGAGAAAACACACACATTTCCTAAAGTGGACTAACAGTAGAAGTGTGTTCAATCACATGTATGACAATATGGTCATTGTTTATGACAAATCATAGCAGTGACAACAACAGCAGCATGATTAGACAGAGACTTGCCAACCCTCACAAATAGATCCATGAAATGCGGTTCAAGGTCAGCATGGGCATATCAAGCACAAAGTATGGAGAAACAACCAACAAAGATCATGGCATCATTCCAGACAACTGCATCAAAAACAACTATAGAGATCATTGCTGCCCCCAGAGCCCTCACTTGAGCAGTAGATCAGGAATTCCCGCACATGACAATCATATCCATGGCTAGAACATCCAGTGTCAGTCGCCAATAAATGCCTACATTTGCTATCATTTTATCATATATTAGTAAAAACAAATATGCTGGCTCCTGAGAAAAGGAGGCTGGCTCCTAAATAATGTTTAGTGTTTTTTTTTTCTACTTCTGGTGATATTAGTCTCCATGAACAAGCTACTGAAAATTGCAACCTGCATTCTGTGCTGTAAATGGATGAACATTAAAATCAAGTTGTACCTGGCATCACTAACCTGTGTGTAAGCACACGGACATGCCACAGTACAAGGTAAAGAACAAGGGGACCAGCTGGCATATAATGCACCAACACAAACGGAAGAAGCATGAACAGGACTAATATAGCCAATGCAGTATGAACTCGGTTGGGGATATGACGAGACTGACAATAGATAGCTCCACTACACAGCCTGAAAGTAAAGCCTGGCCAAGCATATTGATGCTGTCTTTAGGTTTAAGGTCCTTTTCTTCTTTTTCTTCTGCGTTTATCCAGAGTGTTTTTTCAGACGTAGTTGCGTTGTGCCTGTTTACAGCAGAACTGCGATACTTGTGCCTTTCAGCCAACACATCCGACTTCTGCAGTCTTTGAGATCTAGACAGGACATGGCAGTAGTGAGAAGAGATATCTTGACATGGCTGCTGCATCGGAGAGCTGAGCAGGCGTGGAAATGCCCAATTTGCTTTGATGCCAAAGGTAATAATATAACATAACAGTAAATGCTACAAAACAAATATTCTTAATGTTTTAAGATTTGTGTTCTTTTTAACAGTATATAACAGTATAATTACAAATACAAATTCACACAGAAATATGTTCACACATAAACTGCAAGAAAACTCAGTGACGGGTATGGGAATTATGCCTCCTGCATCGTAATCACAGTAAGGATGCTCATATGTTTGCTGGTTGTAGAAAGTCTCAGAAAATGCAACAAAAGGACAACTACTTGGTCAGTGCATGTCCTTGTGTTCATGAACTTCATGCTCAGGAAGAGCTTTCACACACTACAAGCTTCCACCAGATAGTTATCTGTACTTCACAATCTCTGAGCCGGCCAAACTTGTCACTAGTTAGGGAAACTTTAACTAGTTCCTTCCAAACAAGGAGTTAGTTTGAAGATCTCAAGGCTCAAGTTAAAACTGTGATGGCTACTTCTTAATATTTACAGTCAAAAGACAAGGCAAACATGCAGTTTTTGCGTGTTTAATGTGATTAGTTTAACCATTAAATTCCATGCACATGTCACCATATGTGTATTTTGCTCTACTTTATCTATTTTAATTTGCTGATGTCTGATGTGCAATTAATTCACACACAAAATATTTGAATTATGAAAACAGACAATATATTACATGATTTTTTGCATGGAATATTTTGTCGTGTATCATCATGATAATGATAATCATGCATCCCATTACCCTCTTTGGACAATCATGACAATCACTTTCAAATTAATATCGACCTATGTGTGGCTAATTCAGTTACAGGATTATTAATCTGAGCCAGGGATGGACCCTAATATAACTCATCTGAGGCTGAACGGGGATCCGGTAATGGTATATCGGGGGGAAAAAAAGAGTATGAGTATAATATCATCAAGTGCATTGTTTGCTTCGCCTTGTGAATAAATCATTATTCAAATCAATGTATTACTATTATTACCTTAGTAAATGTAAACACAGAAGTCACAAACAAAATAGTGCATGATTTATTGCCTGGCATATTTTGCTTGTGTATCTAATCTTGTCAGGCGCATACTGCTGAGTTATAGTTATATATCATTATCATCTGATAAAAAATTATGCATATATATTGTTTGTGAGCCAGTCTCCCTGGCCTAGAAGTTAACGTCTTTCTCCGTAATCCCGTATATTCTCGTGAGTAACGTAACCTGCGCGAGAATCGGTAGCGGTTTTCTCCGTGTCAGTAGCTTACACTTACGGGTATGGGAGCCGGTCGCTCAGAAAGCAATGGCAAACTAATCAGTGTAATCTTGCCTAGTACATCAACAGCAGCTGAAAAATGCTGATGTTGACTTCAACTTCCTGTAAAAGATATGCAAAAAAAAAATTGTTTGTGACTCTGTTTCAAATATTTAAATAAATTCACAACAGGAAAACATCGTTTCAAAATAATAATAATATTATTATTTTGAAACGATGTTTTCCTATTGTGAATTTATTTAAATATTTGAAACAGTCACAAACAATTTTTTTTTTTTTTTTTTTTGCATATCCCTTACAGGGCGTTGAAGTCAAAATCAGCATTTTTCAGCTATATTAATTTTTTATTATTAAATTAATAATAATATATTATATTATATTTATATCCCTTTATAAGACAGAGCAGGTACTGTTGTTAAATTTTGTTCCGTCAGCTTTATTGATGACTGACAATAAGTAGAAGCAGGATTAAGAGATTTTGAACTGAATGTTTGTTGTTAAAGACAACACTAAACAGTCACGATGTCTTACCTTTGTGCTGAGATCGAGGCGATTCACCGCCAGCAAAGGTGCGAGTCCCGCCTCCAGCTCCGACAGGTGTGTATCAAACGTTGCCAACTTCTCCTTCAACTCCCTGGGAATACCATCCTCGCCTGGCATGGAAGACGCCATGGTGAACGGGTCGAAGTGAAATGATTACTATTTAGGAAGACGATTGTCTTCACCACAACACTAGCTATCGGAAACAGGTGTTTCTATCCCCATCCGTTAACCAACAGGGGAAAGCACTCCAAACTATTCAATACTAACTCCCGTTTTCCAAAACTCGTCCGGGAAATAAACTGGAGAAACGGGAAATAAACATACGGAGAACAACTCGAATAGTTATAGTGAGTGACGATCATCATCATCATCATCATCACACTGCGGACAGGAACATAGATGCTGCGATCTCCTCATTAATATCCACGCCAGCCTATAACAACTGATCGTACCAGTTATGTTAGTCGCGGTTCCAACTTCAGGGCAAAGGGTCGCCCTATTACGCTGTGTTCCTGTGCCAGTGAATAACACAGAAAATGCTCCTCACTGCCCCATGTGTAAAGTGGAAGAGACAGGAGTCTCGACAACTCAACAGCCTGCACAGGTATACTGTGCACAATGCCGCTATCACAATACCAACATAAAAGTCCGCCACAAAAAATAAAGTTCATCGTCGATGGAAGCGGCTGTCACTAGAAAACCAACAGCCACACATTACTGCATAAGGCAAATCCAGTTAGTTCAGCAATCTACCGGCCGCCATTTTTCTGACCATGCAGTTCACGCTACAAACAACCGTGGACATATGTAAAAGCACTACAAACGAAATTCACAGTGTCGCTCCGCGCACTCAACTCAGTAGCAGGACGACAGAACCGTGCACTACCAGCCTAACATAAAGAAAATGCGTAAGCAAACCGTAGCCACAAGCATAAATAAACACTCCAAAGGCCTTAACAGCTCAACGGCCTATCCTCCCTGTTATGAGCACACATTATACTGCAGAGTTTGGTATCAACACTGTCATCACTGCACTCGGGTCATGTCAATATGTGCGCCATCTCCCTCAGAAGAAATCGAAGGACCTGGTTTACCTCAGAAGTCGGAGTGGGTTCGCCTGAGGGAGAGGGACGCTGGTAATAGAGAAAGCTAATCGACAGGCAAAATTCATTCCATTGATGCCAGAAATAGTGTGTGTGGACTCAGCTTGAGTTCAAAGCATGGTTTCTAGTGTGGAGTCTTCTCTTCCCACTATAGCATCAGCATCATCATATTTCACTTTTGCCGTCAAGTGTCATGGGGAGGAATAATTGGGTGGCACTGGATAGTGTCATGCCGTGTGATTATACAATGTCTTTGATGTCGTCAATCCATTTTCTTCTCGGTCGTCCTCTTTCTCTCGTAACAGATCTTCTTTGATGTAGGGCCTGTGCTGGTCGTTGATGTTGTTGCATTCTAACGAGATGGCCAAACCGTTTGATCTTCTGTCTTTCAATATATGTGGCACTAAGTGTTGATCCCACTGTCTGTCTGATAACATTATTTCTTACTCGGTCTCGGATAGTTAAGCTGGCAGCTCTCCTCAAGCATCTAATCTCACAGGTGTTGATTTTCCGTAAGTGTGATTTGGTTAAACAGATCGATTCATTCACTGATTGGAAATAGCGACAAGCTCTCCTCAAGCATCTAATCTCGCAGGTGTTGATTTTCCGTAAGTGTGATTTGGTTAAACAGATCGATTCATTCACTGATTGGAAATAGCGACAAGCTCTCCTCAAGCATCTAATCTCAAAGGTGTTGATTTTCCGTAAGTGTGATTTGGTTAAACAGATCGATTCATTCACTGATTGGAAATAGCGACAAGTCATAACAAGCTCGCCAGTCACACAGCCCTACACACATTAATAGTCCTTGTACACACTGGGTCTATTCTACATGTAAGTATGGTCCCAGTCCCATATGTCTATAGACCAACCGTACTCGATGGCTGATGTCGTCAGTCGGACACCTGCCGCCTGACTTCCCAGACATTTCCTGGCTAGAATTAGATCAACCTGAAACCCAGGTGCCAGGTCAACTTTTAAAATCCGCCTCGATGCGGGTTCAAAGCCATCGCCACCGGGCAAACAGGCGAACATCTAGCCACTGCTCTTGCGCAATGGAGATCTCCGCTGCCTCCAGGGCACTCGCATGGGCTGCAGAACAGAATGTCACACACGTCGCTATCATGTCCGACTCAGTGAACATGCTACAGAAAACTGTAACTGGCAGTTTCCGCTCCGAATGAATAGACAACATTTAGAAGTCGCGCCTGACATCACACACTTGGATGCACACACACTGACATGCTGGAGTGTTGTTTGTCCATCAAGAATGATGATGACCATTCATTTCATCCAGTGGAGTTGAAAGTATGGAGCCGTGAGTTATAAGATGGCTGATAAGGCCTATTTTGGCTCGAAATGTTCTTTAACAATGTGGACAAAGATTGCTTGACGTTTCTGGAGGAGGATTTCCTGCAATGGTTTTTCTGTTCTGTCTTTTCTTCACAGTTCTTGCAGTCCTGGTTGCCTCACAAGTGACTGCACCCTTGCGTAATGATGCACGCCACGAATTTCGGTCTCTGGCTGCAGTCTCCCAGGTGTCATGATGAATTCCAAAAGCATTCAGTGAGATTTTCAGAATGTCTTTAAGCGTTTTATCTGGCAGTAAGGGGTACTCTGCCGGAGTAAGGGGTAACGAACTCGCAGACCAGCTGGTAAATAATGCACCAACGCACACGGGAGGAAGCATGGACAGGGCTGATATCATCATTGCAGTAGGGACTCCTTGACGTATACTAAAGAGACACCAACTCTAGCCCGCCTGTATGAACTGGGAGTGAAGCCTGGCCAAGCACGCGAATGCCGCCTTCGATGGGGGGGGGGGGGGGAGAGAGAGAGAGAGAGAGAGGAGAGAGAGAGAGAGAGAGAGAGAGAGAGAGAGAGAGAGAGGATACCATAATCATCTCCTTATGGCAGGGATCAGCAAACTTTTTTCACGGTGGGCCAGATAACTGAGAAAATGACGAGCGCGGGCGGCATACTCATTCTGTACAATACTTGCGCCGGTCTCCATGGCAGAGGTCTTACAGACGCGGTTCGTAATCCCGTATACCCGCTTTCGAAACACGCAGCGCGCGATTTGGCAGCAGATGTGCTGTGCTGGTGTTTTTATGCTATGGTATGGGTGCTTGTCGTTCAGAAAGCAATGGAAAATTACTGAACGTAAACTTGCCAAGACATCAACAAAAACAAGTAAATATTTATGGACCTGTGTTGACAGCCGGATACATCAGGGGGCGGGAAAGATGCATGTTTGTGTGTGTTGCCTTGGAAACCATGGTAATCTCAGAGCGTAGGCGGAGTTACCACGAGCCGGGGAAGGACTTGGGATGGCGAGAAATAAGCAAACATTACAATAAACAAAAAAATCTAGATTCAATAATTTAAAATTGAAAATAGTAAATGTAAGGCACACTGCAGCCAGGAGGTCTCCGCACATGTGAAGAACTTCTAGTATTCTAAACATCATATTTAAATTGTATCACGACGTCACGTGTTTCGTACGTTTTATCAAGCAAACTAGCGGACCCGGCCCGGCTTCGCCCAGGCCCTGGAGGGGATCTATCTGTCTGTCTGTCTGTCTGTCTGTCTGTCTGTCTGACCCGGCCCGGCTTCACCCAGTCCCTGGTGGGGAGCATCTCATTTAATTCATATACGTAGTCATATACGCTCCCGTTCCCGACTGTTATGCCCCTTGAAATAACTTTTACAGAGTTAAGTCCCCTCGCTGTATATAAATTACAATGTAAAATGAAAAATTAAATAATATTAAGTAAGCAGCCGATTTCACACTAAAAAATACGACAGTTGGCAGCGCTGGAATGAAAGGAAGACGTGTAGAAAATTTCATCTCAATCGGATGGACCGTTCGCGAACGTATAAAGGACATACATATTTACATACATCCTAATTTATATATAAGAGAAATAGAAAAAGCAGCGGCTGCAGCAGGATATAACAATATGAAATGGAAACAAATAGGTATTTTAAATTCCTGCGAGAAAACGTACTAAACATCACCAACGTTGCACATACCTTACAAGAAGATCCACGTATCGCGAAATACAGGTAAATCCGAAATCAGAAGCACTCAATAAATATAAAAAATGAATAATAAAATAAGATAAAATACACACGAACGCGTTGAGTGCTTCTGATTTCGGTAGTTTGGTGACCACTACCTTATGGGAACAATGAGCAAGGATACTCTGGTATGTCTGCTGCATCCGACGACGGAGCACGCATGGGAATGCCAATGTACACCGATGTCGTTCGACATAACATAAACATAATACAACATAAACATAAACATAAATACATAATAACTTAACATAAACATAACTTAACATAAACATACGAGGATAAGTTAATAAGTAAGCCACACATGGCTGTAGAAAAATAACTAAATATGATAACAACTTGAAACCAGTTTATTTGTATATATACATTGTCCTTTATTTCTCAACATAATTTCCACCAACATTGATGCACTTATACCCTCGTTTTATCAGTCCTCCCAAGCCGGCTGCATAGAACTGCGTGCTTTGTTTTCATTTATCTGCCATCCCACAGAACTGTGTCACCGCTTTAAGGGACAAACATTTGTCAGCATAAACACTGAAAACCCACCTTGGCGGGATACATTTCGCTAATGACGCCGAAGTTAACTGTCAAGTGAAAACCTGGTTTAGAAAACTGAGCAAGCAGTTCTATGCAGTGAGTTTAGGAGGACTGATAAAATGATGGGATAAGTGCATCAATGTTGGTGGAAATTATGTTGAGAAATAAAGGGACAATGTATGTATAAAAATAAACTGGTTTCAAGTTGTTATCATATTTAGTTACTTTTCTACAGACATTTGTGGCTTCCTTATTGACTTCCCCTCGTAAATATAAGTTATAACATAACATTAACATTAACATAAACACAACATAACAGAAACACAACTACTCTAGCTGCCACTACAGACGTTGCTGACATGTAAAGTCACGGATCAGAGGCCGCAGATATCAAACACTTCACACATTTAGTCACGCATGAGAGCCAACAGCTGGCAGTAACTACGCATATAAAACAACAAATATCGGTCTCGATGATCCCGTCTGGTGTTTGAAACACTTTCCGGTGGTGTATGTTGGCGACATTTTGTCAAACATTATGTCGTGTCTACAAAACAGACCAACAAGAACACGAAGTTTACTGACGTTTCGTGGCATCATTGGACACCTTATCGCGGTGAATAACGACTTCTTCCTGTCTGGGTATTGATTTCTACAGGGTAAGCATCCACAGTATAGTTTAGCTATAGTTGTTTAATTAATCGTCTGTTGTTATCGCCTTTAGTTGCGGACACCTATTCCCTCGCTGTTCCATTCTGTGTGTATGTATGTGAGGTCAAAAGGTCTGACACTTAATTTAACAAGTAATATTTTGTCTGACACAGCCCATTATCCTTTGATAGATTTTGATCCAACCAGATCCACTACAAATGCTACCCTTCGCTGTTTTTTTTTTTCTCTCCGCCAGAATGGATTATTTGATATTCCTCGAATGTTATCATTCCCACTCATTTCCATCAGGACTCACTTATACATAAAATGGTCATATTCTAAGTGTTGTGGACAAATTCACCTATCTTAGCAGCACTGTGTCCCAAGCTGCCACAACTGATGACGAAGTGAATGCAAGAATCTCCAAGGCCAGCTCGGCCTATGGCAGAGTGTACAGAAATGTGTGGGGCAGACATGGAATAAGCTTGCAAACAAAGCTGAAAGTCTACAAAGCAGTCGTATTATCCACACTGCTATATGCTTGTGAAACCTGGACTGTTTATCAGCGACACGCCCGGAAATTAAACCACTTCCACACAGTCTGCCTTTGGAAGCTATTGAAGATTAAATGGCAAGACAAGATCCCACATACTGAAGTCCTAGAAAGAGCGTCCATGCCCAGTATCCACACTCTACAAATGAAGAATCTGGGCTGGTCACTTGACTCGCATGCCAGATCACAGGCTCCCTAAACGAATTTTTTTTTACGGCGAGGTGCGCTGTGGTAAAAGCTCCAAGGCGGCCAGAGGAAAGGCTTTAAAGACGCTCTGAAGATTTCACTAAAAGCTTTTGGAATTCATCACGGCACTTGGGAGACTGCTGCCAAAGACTGAAATTCGTGGCGTAACATCATTAAGCAAGGGTGTAGCCACTTGTGAAGCAAACAGAACTGCAAGAGCTGTGAAAAAAAAAAGCCTAGACAGAAAAACCACCGCAGGAGATCCTCCTCCCGCAAGGTCAAGCAATCTTTGCTCACATTGTCAAATATGAATATAATTAGAGGAACTGCATTAAAGCTGTGGACATGTAAACAATATAAAATAACACAAAGTAATACAGAACAGAATTACGAAACTTACAGGACGTTGCGGCGACTAGCCTTCATCAGCACACAAATACATACACAAAACACAACATACAGTCACTGAAAAGACCCTCCGGTAACTACATTAAGGCATAAGGAAGGAATGAGAAGAATAAAAAGATGAACGAATGAGAACAATTAAGAAACAATGAAAATTTGAAGAAAAAAAATGTTGCTACTTATCTCAGAATCCTAGGCCTTATCAGCCATCTTAAATCTCACGACTGCAAACTTTCACCTCCACTGAATGAAATGAACGGTCATGTTATTTCTTGATGGACAAACACCATACATAAAATGTTAATATTCAGTCTTCTAATTTCTTGCTTGATGTTCTCCAATTTCTCCCTGTTCTTACGGTCCACGTTCCCACTTAACATTTTTAAAATGTTGTTACTCTTTTGCACTCAATCCCTTGCTGACTGTGTGGAGTCACTTGGTGCACATAACTACTTCTACCGGGCGAGGCTGATCACGTGGAGCACCCATTTACACTGATTCTACTGTTTCTATCCAACAACCAATCTTGAAATATCCTTGAAATTTAACAAGTTTGAGCGAAGCATCATAACATTTAGAGCCAGAAATCTGGTTCCAATTTTATAAGATAACGCCGTTGGAACTACATGTGCCATGTACTCAGAATGGACAAGTCAAGACTCCCCTACCAAGCCCTCATATGGTCACCAGTAGGGAAAAGAAAACGGGGAAGACTAACAGAGACCCTGCGTAGAACCATCATTAGAGAAGGCTCATTCAATGGCAAAGTAAATATCCAAGATCTACAACAGGTAGCAGCGAACCGCCAGGCATGGAGAGCCATGACTTCTGCCCTATGCGCCACCTTGGGCTCAAGAGGAAAGACTAACCAACCAACCAACCAACCCACCAACCAACCAACCAACAAACTAACTAATTGTTCCTATGGAACTGCAAACAATGAGATCTACGACTTTGGTGGTGGTGTTAGATGGCGAAACATGTCCGCCCACGCTTACCGACATGGCACATGATGATGCACGTGGGAAAGAGGGACAGAGAGAGAGAGAGAGAGAGAGAGAGAGAGAGAGAGAGAGAGAGAGAGGGTGGGGGAGAGAGGCACGTTAAGGTACGATATACTGCATGAGAAGAAAATAAATACACACACACATACAGATAGCGCAGGCGTGATGTTTGACTGTTTTGTGCACATCTGGCGGAGCTGCAATGAATTCAATTGTATATATTAATATTTTAGTTATACAAGTCAGAGTATGACACTTTGATTTGATGGGTCAAATCTCTTGTAAGTGTGTTTTGTTTACTCAGTTTGTATTTTTATAACTCCTATAAGTCTCTCCCATCTCTCTATCTCTCTCTCTCTCATCTTTCTCCCGTTCCCTCGTCTCTCTCTCTCTCTCTCTCTCTCTCTCTCTCTCTCTCTCTCTCTCTCACTCACTTTTCTATTCCCCCTCTCTCGTCTCTGCCTCTCATTTCCCCACTCTCACATTTCTCTGTCCCGCTCTTATTTCTCTCTCCCCATGTCTCTTGTTGCTCTATCTAATTTCTTTCACCCATCTCTTTTATTTCTTTCTCCTTCTCTTTCATCTCCCTCTCATTTCTCTCTCCCCCTCTCTCGTCTCTCGTCCTCTTTCTCCTTCTTATTTCTTTCTCCTTCTCTTTCGTCTCCCTCTGTCTCTCGTTTCTCTCTGTCTCTCGTTTCTCTCTACCACTCTCTCATTTCTCTCTACCTGTCTCTCGTCTCTCTCATTTCCTTCTCTCTCTGATTTCTGTAACTCTCTCTCTCTTATTTCTCTCTCCTTCTCTTTCCCCTCTCATTTACCCCCCCCCCCCCCCCACTCTCTCTCTCTGTCTCTCTCTCTCTGTCTCTCTCTGTCTCTCTCTCTGTCTCTCTCTGTCTCTCTCTGTCTCTCTCTCTCTCTCTCTCTCTCTCTCTCTCTCTCTCTCTCTCTCTCCCACAAACTCACTAAAATATCAGTTTCTATATTGCGGTACTTTTCTACAGAGAACCTGCGGGACACAGTTTCCGAAAACCCCCGCCAGACGTCTGCAGACCGTGCTATGGAAACAACAAATAAGATGTATTCAAATGGTCGGTTTGTGTTTCTGAGACTTTCTTGTGCCTGTCCGACAAACTTGTTCGTTTCTGTGAAATAATGACATCTCTCCAGTGATTATATATTATATTGAACATGTAAGTGTTACAACAGCCCGACTTACTTGATGTAACTTGTTGATTGAGTGAGATTCAGTTCAGTTCGTTAGTTTTGCTTTGCTTTCTTATCTTGTATTTTTTCAAAGTTTAGCTGCTTTTTTTACAACAGGGAATTGTTGACCGATCCGATCGTGGATGTGACTGACTTTCTGAGCCAGTGATTTTATATTTTTGATTTGAATATTTCGTTCTGCCCTGTCTGCTGTCTTTTCTGTTCATGCTGTGTGGCGTCTAATAACTGTCTGTGTATCTGTATCATCGGTGGTTATTCAAGTTATTGATTGTGAGTCTGTCTGTTGGTTTCGTGCTACCATCAAAGCTAGATTGAAGTTGGTAGTTTCTAAGACTTAGTATTATTAGTATTAGTTAGTAATAAGTAATAAATAATGTCCAATGATTGTATTTGAGATTTCATGTATAGTCTGCTGTTAGGTACGATCAGCTGTTTGTTTATTAGCTTTGTGCTACAGTTTGTATGTTGCTCAGTGAACAATTATGTTTGCCACACCGTTTGCGCAACAGAACACTCAGTTGGGTAGTGGATTCTGAAATTTGTTAAATGTGAAATTAATATTTGTTTACAAAACATGATTAAACTATTATTAGTAAATTGTCATCCTCCAAAGTTAATTACTATCACAACAGTTGAAGAGTCAAAACTATGTTCATGTTGAATAAGTTACACAATCTGATTCAGGGAATATTACCTGTAGCCATTTGTTATATGCTTTGCTATTTATTATTAAAAGTGCTGTCATGCATTCTGAGCACATTTCTGGACTGGCTGGTTTGTTGAAAATCCTCTGGACGACTGTGTTTTTATACTTAAGCCTGATGCATTGATGCTAGGTTGTCTTGAGTCTTGAGCCCAGATATGGGCTTGCATCCACTGGATGAAGGTTGGTGTGGACAGATTTTACTCCTGGCCTGGTACTGAAGTACAATCTCCCTGGGGACTATGTTACAGTTGTCTCCTCCTTCTCTCCAAGGGTCTCGAGGTATAATGTCCGCCTCGAGTGCTGGAGGCCCCGGGTTCAAGCCCCGATGAGGGTGGGATTTTTTTCCCGTGGACTCTGGGTAGTGAGATCAGACGCCTGTGTCTATTTTTGCGCATGAGACGAATCCCTTGGCAGTTGGAAATAAAAAAAAAGAGTAGCCTAATGTCGCTGCCCGCGCAAAATTTTGAGTTAAAAATCTACCCAAAGTATTTCAGGATCCTCGCCAGTGCTACGGAGTTCGTGCACTGAGCTGAGATTCTCCAGACTCAGGTTTGAGTTAGAAGTAGAATTTATTGGTCACACAACCGTGTGCCATGATGTTGATCCGTCGACCAAACTAAACTAAATCAACAGAGTGTGTGCAAGACTGGTAGTTATAACTTCACTTCTATGGAGAGGCATGGGGATCCATGGAACATTGGCCATGCCAGAGACCCAATTTAATTGTTGCACACAGAGACCTAGCATATAGAAGGCAGGTGACAGGAGGTCTCATATTTTACACCTACCTGCGTACTACTGCATGTAGCATGAGATATATTCATAGTCAGTGTGGCGTGAGATATATTCATAGTCAGTGTGGCATGAGATATATTCATAGTCAGTGTGGCATGAGATATATTCATAGTCAGTGTGGCATGAGATATATTCATAGTCAATGTGGCGTGACTTTGGGCATGTCGTGAGAAGAGGAAAGCTGGAGTATGTCATGCAGCAGGAAAATTGGAGGGTAGGAGAGTCGGGGGGATACCAAGAGAGAAGATGATAAACAGTTTGATATCATGACATGAATATTGGTATCAGAAATGATTGGCAGTACACAAGACAGTGGTCTGTGGACAGACATGATCGCCAACTCCATACTGATGGACTATAAGAAGATTGGCAGTACATGAGACAGAAGGCTGTAGACAGACAGACATCATCATCGACACATGGCATGGACTATAAGAAGATTGGCAGTACAGGAGACAGAAGGTTGTGGATAGACATGATCACCAACGCCACGCGGCATGGACTATAAGAAGATTGGCAGTACATGAGACAGAAGGCTGTGTAGAGACATGATCACCAACGCCACGCGGCATGGACTATAAGAAGATTGGCAGTACACGAGACAGAAGGCTGTGGACAGACATGATCACCAACGCCACACGGCATGGACTATAAGAAGATTGGCAGTACGCGAGACAGAAGGCTGTGGACAGACATGATCACCAACGCCACACGGCATGGACTATAAGAAGATTGGCAGTACACGAGACAGAAGGCTGTGTAGAAACATGATCACCAACGCCACATGGCATGGACTATAAGAAGAAATAGCATGTAGTTTCTGCATTACTACAACAGCTCAGTTCATGAAGATGATTAATAATGATATATGTGTGTTTGTTACCAGGTGCTTATAAAAGAGAAATGTCAACTAGAACACAAGATGTGCAGGATTCTTACAACAGGGTAATTGACAGCTCCAAGGACGTCAGCGACGACATGCCCAGACGACAGACATGGTTCAGGTCTGGGGTCCAGCTTATGCTTAGTTTTATGTCAGGGATGGTCTTTGGCCTGGCAGCAGAGAAGAGTAGAGGTTGGTTCTCTAGAATTTGTTGTTGTAGAAATGTGGTTAATATCAGCTCATTCAGCCTGGATTATAGTGGTTATTCTTGTTAAAGATGTTTAGCTTGACAAAGAGATGTAGATAAACGTGGAGATGGTCTCAACTGCCATGACTGTAATGGAAGTACCATGGCATTTACGTTGAGACGACAGAGGACACAAAGATAAAGATATTGTCTGTACAGTGTATACAATGTATAGGTTGTGTTGAGACAGTAAAGTATATGGAGATATCGTCTGTGTGAGGTACAGTATATAGAATGGATATAGGTTGTGTTGAGACAGTAAAGTATATGGAAGTATTGTCTGTGTGAGGTACAGTATATAGAATATTGTATAGATTGTTTCTCAGTGGGATCTAAACTCACCCTATTTGTCTTGTCTTTTCCGCCTACATTTATGTGTCTGCTTTTTATTATCATTTGCTTTAATAATCATCATATGGTGCCATCTCTTTAGTAAAATATTGATAGACATTGATCCCTGTCCCCAATCTCCTCACAAGGCAGCAGGTTTGTGTCTCACTTCATCTAGTCCCTACTCCTTGACCTGCCAGACACACAAGACCCTACTAGAAGCTACTCTATTGTCAGCATAGCTCTGTTGGGTCATTGAAACATACTGTCCCTCTACCCCATTAAGGTGGAGACACTACAGAGGGGCACATAAGATGTTATACATCTCATGTTCTGTTTGTGTGGTATTTTCATATTGGAACCATTCAATGGAATCATCATGATTTCTGTTGTTTCATCTTCAGTGTTTGAACCACACATCATTAGAGAACAGATGTTGTTTACCAACTTCACCATGCTGAAAATGTTCCTGTCTGCCTCTGCAGTTGGTGAGTACCAAGATGTGTGTGTGCATGTATGTGCACACGTGTATGTGTGTGTGTGTGTGTGTGCACATGTCCTTGGGTCTACAGTGGTGGGAGAAACAGGTTGTCTGCTGTAGTGAGAAATACCTGAAATATTGAGACAAGCATATTAGACACAAGTGTAAAACAAAAGAATGAAATAACTTAAATATTCAGATAAATATGTAATACATAAATATGAAATGGCATTTTGTCCTATTCTGATCTGATTAATTCCTTTAGAATCCTATTCCGTTAGGACATGATTTCTCTTCTTTCATCACATTCTTGTGTATATCCAGATATCATGGACATTCATTGTTTACTCCAGCAGCTGCTTGTTTGTAGCCTTGTAAGATGAGCCTTTGTAAGATGAGTGACTGGAAGGGCCGAATGTAAGATGGGCCTGCGTGCCCAATTTGTAACCCTTCTAAAATAAAGATCAATCAAATAATCAATCAATCAATCAATAGCTCCCTCCCCATCCAATATATAAGCTCTAGGTTTATCCATTTCATGATAGTACCTAGTGAGAATAGCCATATCTGTGGCAAAGGGTTACAAACGTATATTGCAATCCCATGTAGTGCAGTAGAAACACAGCTGTGGATATTTTAGAAGCTGAGCATCTTGTACTGGTTTTCATACAATGGTATGAGTGCCAGTCATTTAGAAAAGAATGACACTACTACTAAAAACTACTACTAGAAACTACTAAGCATAAACTTGCCAGGAAATCAGTCAAACAATGCTGGGGTTGACTGCAATGTCACATGAAGGATATGCAACTAACATTAAGCTAATGAGATGACAGTGCATTTAAAACTGCATGAAACAACAGAGGAGCTCCAAAAACTATTGACTACAGCACGAGAACTCGTCTGTTGGTGTAAACATGAAAGAGCAAACACGAGGAGAAGAAGAAGAAGAACTTGGTTGTTGTCATTATATTGCTAGCTGATCTGTGTAAGCAGGTGTGAATCAACTGCACTGAAGATGTTGTGTTTTGCTTCTGTCAGGAATGCTGAGTTTCTCCTTCTTGAGCATGATCCCCGCCACGCTGGACTACTTTGAGTATGTGCAGGATGATATGATCATATCGTTGATGACTAAAAGTGTCACTAGTGCGGCCGTGGGCGGAGCTCTGCTTGGTTGTGGGATGGCGATAGCTGGGGCGGTCAGTTTTTATATTTGTGCCTGTGTTTGTTGTCCGTACACTGAGAGAGTGTTTGATTGTACAATCATAGCTTTACAACATTCAACCCACTTTATGTTTGTATCTGTGTGTGTTGTCCATACACTGAGAGAGTGTTTCATTGCACAATCACAGCTTTACAACATTCAACCCACTTTATGTTTGTATCTGTGTGTGTTGTCCGTACACTGAGAGAGTGTTTCATTGTACAATCACAACTTTACAACAATCAACCCACTTTATGTTTGTGTCTGTGTTTGTTGTCCGTACACTGAGAGAGTTTCATTGTTCAATCAGAGTTTTACAACATTTAACCCACTTTATGTTTGTATCTGTGTTTGTTGTCCGTACACAATAAATGTATGTAAATGAAATATAAATGAAAATTGGCAAAGGCTACTGGAGCATTGCACCAGAAATGACCTATGTATTACAAACTCCTTATTTAAAACAAAAGAGCTGCATAAGGTCACATGGAAATATCCAAGATCTGGCCATTGGCACCAGCTGGACTTTATCATCACACAGAGACAACATCTGAACCATATATCATTGACTCGAAGTTACCACAGTGCTGACTGTGATACGGATCATTCTTTGGTTGTTGCAAGGGTTAGACAGACCAAAGAGAATCTACACAGCTAAACACAAATCTAGCCCCAGGATTAATATTATTAACACTCACGATCCTGAAAAGTGCTTTCAGTTTCAACAGCAACTTGAAGACGCTTTCACTGATACAACAGAAAATTGTACAGTAAGTGAAAAGTGGGGTCAACTTAAGGAAACTCTTTATAAAACTGCTGTAGGGGTTTACGGCACTGTGGATCATCAGAGGCAGGACTGGTTTGCGGCAAACAGCGAAACTCTGCAGCCCTTGATTGATAAGAAGAAGATAGCTCTCTTAAGAAAGAAGGAAAGACCAACGCGTAACACTCTGAGTGAGCTAAAGCAAGCTAGGAAGGATGTGCAAAAGGCTGCCAGGCAGTGTGCAAATGATTATTGGATCAAGTTATGTGAGTCCATTCAAATCGCAAGTGATAAGGGAAACATCAGAAGCATGTATGAAGGAATAAAGAAAGCCTGTGGTCCAGTGATCAAAAGAAGTGCACCATTGAAAACCTTGACTGGAGAAATCATCACTGATAAGAAACAGCAGATGGACAGATGGGTAAAGCACTATTTGGAGCTTTACTCAAGTGAGACCAAACTAGCGGATGATGCCCTCAACACCATAGAGGCTCTACCAACTCTTGACCACCTGGACACACTTCCCACCATAACAGAAGTTAAGTGTGCTATAAATAAACTTGCATCTGTCAAGGCTCCAGGTAAGGATGGGATTCCAATAGAGGTTATCAGGAATGGGCAAGACACACTCACTCTACAGATCCACCAGCTAATAGAGCTATGCTGGCGAGAAGGACAAGTCCCACAGGATTTCAAAGATTCAAGCATCATAACACTGTACAAGAATAAGGGCGATTGGAGCGACTGTAACAACTATAGGGGTATCTTACTTCTGTGTATTGTTGGAAAAGTATTTGCCAGAATTGTTCTGCGCAGATTTCAAGTCCTAGGAGATCAAGTCTACCCCGAATCACAGTGTGGCTATCGACAGAACCGGTCTACCATTGATATGATATTCTCATTGCGACAAATGCAAGAAAAATGCAGTGAACAGAATCAACCACTTTTTATTGCCTTCATTGACCTCACAAGGGCATTTGATTTGGTCAGTCGTGAGGGTCTGTTCAAGGCACTAAAGAAGATTGGCTGCCCACCAACTCTTCTGTCCATTGTGGAATCATTCCACACAGACATGAAGGGTATAATCAAGTTTGATGGTGCAACTTCTGAAGAGTTTGAAATCAAGAGTGGAGTTAAGCAAGGTTGTGTACTAGCTCCTACCCTCTTTAGAATATACTTTTCACTTCTACTGAAATATGCCTTTCATGATCAGGAAGATGGTATATACATTCACTCACGCTCAGATGGCGGTCTATACAATGCTCAAAGATTGAAGGCCAAGACCAAAATTAGGAGGGTACTGATCAGAGAGTTGCTTTTTGCAGATGATGCTGCAGTTACGACCCACTCTGAGGAAGAATTACAATGTCTACTATCTGCATTCTCCAATGCTTGTTCTGAATTTGGTTTAACAATTAGCAAAAAGAAGACACAGATTATGTCACAAGGTGCACATGTGGTACCATCAATCTTTATTGACGACGCCGAAGTAGAGATGGTAGACCATTTTACATATCTAGGATCAGTGGTAAATAGCAAATTATCCCTAGATCAGGAAATCAACATCCGGATTGGTAAGGCAGCAACAACAATGAACAGGTTAAGAAAAAGAGTCTGGGAGAACAGGAAGCTTACTGCCAAAACAAAAGTCCTTGTCTATCAAGCCTGTGTCCTTAGTACTCTTCTTTATGGCAGTGAAACCTGGACAACTTACTCACACCAAGAGAAACGTTTAAACAGCTTTCATATGCGGTGTCTGCAAAGAATTCTTGGTATTAAGTGGCAAGACAAAATCACAAATACTGAAGTATTGGAAAGATCAGGTTGTGTGACGGTTGCTCAGTCTTCGTAGGCTTAGATGGATAGGACATCTTAGGAGGATGGATGATGGTAGAACACCAAAGGACATCTTTTTTGGTGAATTAAAGATGGGTAAGAGATCTCAGGGTTGGACTCTACTACGATACAAAGATGTGTGTAAGCAGGACATGATTGATACAGGCATTGATAATGCACATTGGGAGAAAGTCGCCACTGAACGTGTTGCATGGAGGGCAAACATCAAAAATGGAATAAAGACAAAGGAGAAAATTATTGCAGATAAGTCACACACCGAGCGTTTGAGACGTAAGGTGGTGCATGATGGTTGAAATAACCACATGTTCACATGCACCCACTGTGAACAAACTTTTACAGCGCGAATTGGCCTTATCAGTGACATTGGCTATCGCCTTGGGTAAAAGTTATTATGCCTTTTTGAAGCACAAACTATCATCTGTCAAGATGGCAAGGTGCCAATGATGTCCGTACACTGAGAAAGTTTCCTTGTACAATCACAGCTTTACAACATTCAACCCACTTTGTGTTTGTTGTCCATACACTGAGTATGTTTCATTTTACAGTCACAGCCTTACAACAGTTAACCCACATTATGTTTGTGTCTGAGTTTGTTGTGTGTACACTGAGAGAGTTGTACACTGGTTCTGTCAACAGTGCCCAGGAATGGTGTTCATTCAGGTTGGTGCTGGCATACCAGAAGCACGTATGTATGAGCCATATATGATTAGTTACATGTAACGTATCATTGCTTGTGGTGACTTTTATGTTACACTTAACTCTACCAGACCGCTGTACCGATTTTTTGGTAATTTCCAAATCTGCCGCTATACCGCTGTACCTAATTTTCGGTACTTGACTTAGTACGTGAAAAAAATGCGTCACAAACTAAAAATAACCAACCAATCGTGGTCTAACCTCATGGTTAGCCATTGCAAATGTCTGCCCCCATGTATTTGAATTGACTTTGTGTAGTTTAACGTGAAAAAATTCTGAAAATTCACAATGAAATGAGCGGCTGATGAACCAAGCACTTCAACGAGAAAGCGAAGTAGGTCTAGGCTTTTCACAGTCCAACAGGTGATCGATACTTTGGTTGATTCAGACTCTGAGGAGTCAGAGTTTCATCAAGAATACTGTCACACGTCGTTCTTGATGATAATATCACAAAGTTCTTACGATGATATGTTCATGATATTGTCGTGTGATGGTCGTTGTCTAGGTAACGATACTCAGGGGGTGTCAATGGAGATATCTAACTGTCTTGCAATATAACTCACCCCCGCAGTGCATATTCACCAGTCATTAAACAAGATTCCGTTGGCGCACATAATCCTTTATTACAGAAATAAGACGGACAGACGGAACATGTTTATACATCCAGAAATAATGTAATCCATAGAATATAATATCCTCCTCACAATTTAACCAGCACACATCAATGCCTTCTCAAGCCTGCTTCATATCAAATCCACAAGACATTTTGTCCAACTACTATCCACGGCTGGATCTCCTACAATACAACCCACACATTGGGTCGGAGCCACTGCTCAACTATGCAACCCACTCTGGGTTTAGGCCCTCACTCCCTATAGAACCCACTCTGGTTCAGGCCTGTCTTCACAACTCGGAGAACAACACAACACCGTTGTCCGTGGACTACCGACTCCTTCGGTATCTCAAACTCAACTCCCCGAAGTCCCTTGACTTCACACAACACACAACTGTCTTTCGCCCCATCCCCCCTGGGGTCTTCCACTCATATCCGCCCCATTATTTCTCAGGGTTGATTGTTTTCCTCGTAGCCAGGTCACTCACCTTACTGTCTCCCACTTTCATCTCCATTCTTTCTCATGCCCGGTCACTCAACTCATTGTCCATGACCCAGGCTTATGTCATCACCCCCCTCTTAAAAGAAAACTTCGTTTTCAAATATTGGGAGACTAAAACTTACTAAACATGTGACCCAGACATATTGCCTGGGTAGCCCTAAGTATGGCTGCACCTTACTCTAGCTACCACACTACATAATACATCGAATGCTCATAGTACACTCCTATATTCCCCACACATAAATATAACCATCTTTCCATCTTGTGTACCAGACAAAGTACAAACTAATACATCACATAATAATAATACATCATAGGAAAGCATTATACTTATGTACCCACAGGTCTCTTACTACTTCACGACCACACAATACTATTTGTGTACCGACCCTATATCAGGTGGTTCTGTTCTTGCATTAACCCTCCTCTGATTCCTGTCGATGCTGTGTCTCCCTTTCATGTACCCATGACTCATGGTACCTCTACAGTTACAACATCTGTTTGCTATCCCTAGCCCTGGGTCAGTAATGTCGCGACCACTCTTTTGACCTGACTCAACTTTCCTATCTGCATATTGCACCATTACACTAGAGTCTCCGTTTAGACTGAACTCTTTATTCCATCTTGGCCCATATATCTGGCACCTTGCTTTCTGCTGCATACGCCTTATACCTATGTGCCCTGCACATGCACTATCCTGAGCTGTTCTAATATATCGGTCTCTATGTGCTAAAGGTACTGCTCCTTGCCCACGTGCAGTTCTGCTATCTGAAAACCTGCGAGTGAGAACATTGTTCTTCCTCTCGAAGCACCATCTACCTTTCTTTGACTGCCTATGTTCTACTCTCCTACACCCTTGGGAACATTTGTTCAGAGTAGTATCTTGTCTCTGCGAGTCACTAGCACTATATTTGGGATCCATTCTCACCTGCTCAGCTGTCCTATCGTTGTCCTCTGTGTCTACTTCAAGTGCCTCTTCTACCTCAGCTATACTCTCTAATTTAGGTTCTCTTGTGGTAACTACCTCATTACTGCTTACCCTATATTTTTGGTCCCAATAAACTACTTCCTCTTCTGGACAATCTTTAACTCCTATAACATTTCCTATGATCAAATCAGCCACTGGTGAGTCCAAAACACACGCTGTCACTCTTCCAGTGATATATGGTGTTTTTACTGTTATTATGGCTAATGGGTAGAACTCTACTGTGCCGTTGAATGTTATGCATCTAATCTTTTTCCCTGTATAATCCGAGGGATGCACTAAACTCTTTCTCACCCCGATGGACGTACATCCGGAATCCCTAATTGTTAACGCTGGCCTATCATTAACAAACCCATGATGCATCTTCAGACTTCCTCCTTCATGGACTGCTGATCCTGCTTTCACTGTATGACCACATATTAAGACTGGCTGACTGTCTTTTTCAAAAAGAGGTTTGCACCCACTACAATCTTCATTGTTCAGCGTCTCAATTACTTGCGCTGCATTTGAGTGCTCTGTTTCTCTCATCCTACATTGATGGCTGACATGCCCCTTCCTTCCACATTTGAAACAAGTGATCTCCCTTTTACTGTTGTTCGTTGGTCCATCTGATGGTTGTGCATCACACTCTGCTGCCTTGTGTCTCCAGCTCCCACAATTCCAACATCCGGCATAATTTGGACGTCTCTGGAAATTCCCTCTTCTATATGGGTACCGTCCTACTCTACCAACATTGTTTCCTCGGAAACCATTATCTTGAAGTTCTTGCTGCTCACCTTTCTGTGCTGAATCCACACTTTTCGCCCTTGGTCTGATGACTGGATTCTGGTCCTGTTTAGTGTACGCTGCACAGACTATTTCCTCACTCATTAGTTTCCCAATAGATACGTTAGGATGTGCAGTCATGTAGTTTTGCCCTAACTGAGACATTGTGTCTATGTCCTTTGGCTTCCGTTCCTCAAAGAACGCCACTAAATTAGAATTGCATGCAGATACTACCTTGTCTCTTAACATTAGATCTACTAATTTATTAAAATCTTTCCCTACCTCTGCAAGCTCCATCCATTTGTTAAATGTATTCTTTACAGTGTTAACAAAATCTGTGAAATCTTGATTTGTCTCTGGCACTAACTGTCTAAACTTTGTTCTATATCCATGTTCAGTTAGTTGGAACTTTGTCAGCAAACGTTGACTTAAGATATTGTAGTTGTTTCTTTCTTCTACAGGTAAATTGAACATGGTGTCTAGTGCCTTACCCGTAAGAAACTCGCCAAGTCTCATCACATACTCCTTCTCTGGAATACCTAACGCTTTGGCTGATGCCTCGAACCTGGCCAAATAATTTTCAAGTTGGTCCCGGTCTGTAAAATATGGCAGTTTTAATCTCTGTGACGACTGCGATGGTCTTCTGCTTTCATCACTTTGACCCTTCGAAGATAGTTCTAGTTTTCTTAATTCGATTTCAGTTTGCATCTGACACTTGATCTTCTCTTTCTCAATTTCCACCGCATTTGTTTGTTTTAACTTTTCAAGTTCCATTTGTGTGTCTCTCTCTTCCTGTAGACGCTTGTTTTCCATTTCAGCTAGTTTTACTTGTGTCTCTTTCTCTTCCTGTAGACGCTTGGCTTCAGCTACCTTTTCTTCCTGTAGGCATTTTACCTCGCGTTCATTATGCCTCTCCTCTCTTTCCATCTGTTTTTGTTCTTTTGCTTCTGCATACTCCTGTAGCTCTTTACCCCTCAGGCCTATTCTTTCACCTGCTTCAATATATTCCATTAAAGTGGCATCTTGTACTTGTGGACACGTTGCTATCTGTCAGCCAACTATAAATGTGAAGACTCTGCTGTTAGTCTTTGTGTCACTTCCCTAAGTACACCAGCACTCCCTGTGTATGTAAATTCATAGTGCTAAAATATCACTCTGTACTCACCCAGTCACTCTATAAGCACTAGGTAGTGAGGGAAAATATCCTCCCTCGCTTATATCTATAACAACTAGTTGTATAACATTTCTGGAAATATTGTTAAACATACATATAAATACATATACAAACAAATGGATGATAACACTAAGTGTTTTCTATCAAACGCTAGACTCACAAGCCAAGTACACGGAGACGGTGATCACACAGAAATAAACCACAGTAACAACCACAAGCTTGTGTAGGGACATCCACAGTGCACGTAATATATAAACTGACACAGACCACTAGACAGCAGAAATTACGAAAGATCACAATAATAACATATATCCAACCACAACAAATATCTTATGTAAATATAACGAAAAGAAGAAAGAGAAGAAAAAAAAAATTATAGCGTGACAATATACACAAATCTGACGTGAAACAACTCGGCTCTAGATATTGGTTAGGACTATTCCAATGCCACTGCACGACACGTTAACTCATTAACGTTTTCCTTACAAAAAATATCTTAAGCACCAGAAAAAAAACCACCTTTTGCAAGTCCTATCCTAGTGTAGATAGAGATCGCAAAAAATTCCTATTCAACAACCACACATAATCAAATATCCATATATATATATATATATATAAGTAGACACACGATAACGACAGTTAATACGATGAGAGCAACAGAATGTCCAACTGGTTGGCCGATAAATCTGTACTTATAATCCGTCGCCAACAGTTCGTATTTGATAATCTTTTTACAATAGGATGGAAGTGTTTGTTTGTTAAAATTCCGAAATGTCTACGACGCTAGATTTCAAACCGACTTCTTGTTTTGTTGAGTGGTTCCTGAATTCACGTGGTGATCACAAGTTCCAACTGTCGACAAAAGTTGAAGATGATAGTGATATCCAAACTGTTCTGTCTCGATACAGTCCGTAACGTTATTGTACTTTCTCTGGACGTGGTGACACCCCAGTAATAATCCAAAGTGTTCTTTCGATATGTTGTTACTTTCGTTGCGGAGATGGCGCTTCGCTGTATCATTTATATGATAGACTCATGTTTAACGGCAAAGTTCAGCAACAACCAAAAAAAAAAAAATAATGCCACCAAATATCCAGCGCTTTAAATTTTTATATATAAATCCTTATTGGCAAAGAAATACGACCATTTGCGATGACGATACGTTAAAACTGTTTGCTCATAACAAAATAATGATGACAAAGGGCTTGAACAAAGACGAAACATCAAGTCTGGCTTTCTTTCAAAACAACTTGTTTATCCAGATCTCCTGTGGAAAATTTTTAGTAAATGTCCACTGTCCCTGACCTTGACCTTCGCAGTCAACCTCAGTCAGTACCTCCGTCTGTACATCCGTACATCTTTATCACAATCAGTGGAAAAATCCTCCGTAAATATTTCCACATAACCTCTCAGCCCCGACATGGCTGCTCTTTTTTAACTTCGTGGAAAGTCACACTTAATCTGTCTGTAAACTGCCCGGAACTTTTCCGCCATACACAAACACTTTCCACTTCTGCCCCCGCACCTGTGGTAGGGGTACCGTTAATACCCCTTTTCCAGCTGTCCTCGTAAACAGCGCTGACCCTCTCTCAACCCGGCCTTGTTAGCTGTGGTGGAATTCTTCACCTGTCGACTCGTGACACACCCAGTGCGTTGCCTTCGCACACACGCAAAATGTCCCACCACGCACAGGATGTTGCGACAAAATTGCTCACTGTCTTAAATCTTTGGTTCAGTCCTGTCCTGTCAAACACACCCACACTAGGACTGACCGCTCTTGTTGCAAACAACGTTTTGTCCCCGCGACATTTACCTGTGCTGTCCGCTAGCACTTCTGTCTCTTGACCTATAAACACATGCGCCTGGCCTCTCAACCCGACATTCCGTGCTGTTTGTGACTAGACACCCCCGTCACTGCAATCGACTCTGCCGGTTGATCTGTGCTGCGTTAAATCACTGACACCCCCTCTCGCTTCAGCGATATGGTTGGTATCCAATTCACCTGTAGTGAACTTGACGTGAACTGTCTGTTCGCTTGTGATTTCTGCCGCATATTTTTTTCACGCGCGCTGACAGTTTTTCTTCGATGTGGCGTCTTACACCCACAAAAGAGTTGCTGTTAATCTCTTGACGCAGTACTGTCTAAATTGATGGAACGAAGTCACAGATACTAACTCCACTCTCAGCGAAGAGCCCACAGATATCTCAGAATGACAACAATGTCTATAATGCTCTTGACCGTACATAGCCTTCCAGATACTCCTTACTAAGCGACGAGCCACCAGAATGTCACACGTCGTTCTTGATGATAATATCACAAAGTTCTTACGATGATATGTTCATGATATTGTCGTGTGATGGTCGTTGTCTAGGTAATGATACTCATGGGGTGTCAATGGAGATATCTAACTGTCTTGCAATATAACTCACCCCCGCAGTGCATACTCACCAGTCATTAAACAAGATTCCGTTGGCGCACATAATCCTTTATTACAGAAATAAGACGGACAGACGGAACATGTTTATACATCCAGAAATAATGTAATCCATAGAATATAATATCCTCCTCACAATTTAACCAGCACACATCAATGCCTTCTCAAGCCTGCTTCATATCAAATCCACAAGACATTTTGTCCAACTACTATCCACGGCTGGATCTCCTACAATACAACCCACACATTGGGTCAGAGCCACTGCTCAACTATGCAACCCACTCTGGGTTTAGGCCCTCACTCCCTATAGAACCCACTCTGGTTCAGGCCTGTCTTCACAACTCGGAGAACAACACAACACCGTTGTCCGTGGACTACCGACTCCTTCGGTATCTCAAACTCAACTCCCCGAAGTCCCTTGACTTCACACAACACACAACTGTCTTTCGTCCCATCCCCCCTGGGGTCTTCCACTCATATCCGCCCATTATTTCTCAGGGTTGATTGTTTTCCTCGTAGCCAGGTCACTCACCTTACTGTCTCCCACTTTCATCTCCATTCTTTCTCATGCCCGGTCACTCAACTCATTGTCCATGACCCAGGCTTATGTCAAATACATTTCCAGTTCAAGTGACACAGACAGTGAGAGCTTGAGTAATGAGGAGAATCATGAACCTATAGATCTAGAGCTAGATCGATAGGGGTGACAGTCGCTATCTATGTCAAGAAAGTGTAACATGTTTAGTTTGGCAGGATAGAAATCAATCAATCAATCATGTGCCATGCCGAAAAGCGTGGGCAGTCATGACTCGCTATTTCACTCGATCACCAGAGTCGTGGATCAGCTCAGTGTTCCTGTCTCGACCATGCCACGTGGCCATGCCATCCAGGTATTTACTTCTCAGTCTTCTCCTTGGTCTGTTCCCTTCGATCTTGCCAGTTGTCACTAAGTTCTCCAATCCATTTCTTCTCATAACATGTCCAAAAAATTTTGACTGTCTACGTCTAATTTCTCTAATCAATTTACGATTTTCATTTGTCTCCTGTAGTACTTGGTTATTGGTTTTTCTGTCTGTCCCTGGTATTCTTTGCATTTTCCTCAGAAACCACATTTCTGCAGCCTTCAGATGTTTTTCAGCTTGACTGTTCATTGTCCAAGTTTCACATCTGTACAAAAGAACAGGCTCTATGTATCCCCTCAACACTTTTTTTCGTTTCAATTGACATCTTTTTATTGGTCAGTATGTTTTCCATCTTGCTAAAGGCTACTTTCGCCATGGCGATTCTTGTTCTAATCTCTTCAAGGTATCTCCCATCAGATGTTATGACTGTTCCGAGATAATTGTACTGATTCACTTGTTGAAGAATATTCCCATTTACTTGTATATTACATTGTGGTATTTCGTTCATCACATTTATTTTGAACTACCACGATCCAGCTCAAAATGTAGTAATAAACAGAAGAAATAAAGATGGCAGTGGGCAATGTATTTTCTACAATGTCTCCAAGTTCCATCTTGTTCTACCCACATGTTTGCATGTAACTAACATTTTTCTATATCATGTTGGTTTTTTCTCTTTAATGCTCAGGAGCCCAGGTATAGGGAACAGTTAGGTTCAGGGCCTCAGGTCTGGTAGGGTTAACGTATGATTGTTTGTACATATGATTTGTTGTGCATGATTGTTTCTACATATGATTGGTTGTGCATATGATTGGTTGTGCATATGATTGGTTGTGCATATGATTGGTTGTGCATATGATTGTTTGTACATATGATTGGTTGTACAGATGATTGGTTGTACAGATGATTGAAGTTGGAAATTATCAGGAGCAGGCTGATAGGCCAGACTCAGTGTGTACTTAACATATAACTGTGTGCTGTCTGATCTCAACATATAACTGTGTGCTGTCTGATCTCAACATATAACTGTGTGCTGTCTGATGATTATACTCAACATAACTGTGTGATGTCTGATCTCAACATATAACTGTGTGCTGTCTGATCTCAACATATAACTGTGTGCTGTCTGATGATTATACTCAACATAACTGTGTGATGTCTATGTTTTTACTTAACATAAAACTGTGTTCTCTCTGATGTTTATACTCAACATATAACTGTGCTGTCTGATGTGAGTACTCAACTGTGTACTTCCAGTGTTCACCATCGTTGGTGGCCTGTGCGGAGCTTACCTGTACGCACTGACAGAACCTCTAGTCTCCAAGTATCTCCAGCCCAGAAAACCGTATCGCTATTTTACGTAAGTCAACTTGAGGCCCATGTTCTCACGTCTGTGATTTGTTTGCTAACAGACCACTAGGTGGCACTCCTGTAGCTAGCCTTAGGTGTCAGTAGGTGCCAATCATTGTTTGTACATTGGCTGTGATGTTCCTGTTGTCTAGTGTGCTCTCTCATTTATGCTTCACTCCTGTGTCTTCTGTGAGCGCCAATCAGTACTGGTCACTTTATCGATCATTTCTATGGTTTCAAAGAGTTTGAGAGATGGAGATGTAACAAAGAGACTTATAATTACATCACATTAGAGAACTGCAGGGAGTTAGAAAGTACAGAACTAGGACAAGAATTACAAACAGGGAATTAGAAAGTAAAGAACTAAGGCAAGAATTACACGAACAGTGAGTTAGAAAATACAGAACTAAGGCAAGAATTACACACAAACAGGGATGATTTAGTATAGAACTAAAACAAGAATTACACACAAACAGGGAATTAGAAAGTACAGAACTAGAACAAGAATTAGAAAGAAGAGAAATAACCCTAAACTACATAAAAGAACATTACCCAAGCAGCAATTGGACCCATGCATATACAGATGGATCAGCCAAAAATTCAGTAGATAGTGGAGGAGGAGGAATTCTCCTAAATTTAAAAAATGGAGTGAAAAAAACACATTCAGTGGCAACTGGAAAGTTTTCAAGTAACTTCAAAGCGGAGGTAGAGGCTCTGAAAACTGCAGCAGAAATGCTCTTGATGGAGGAAAATAAAGAGACGCAAATAGCTATCTTCACAGATGCAAAGTCAGCTGTCTCAATACTGAAGAGCAATTACAGCACAGAAATAGCTGACCTAAGAGCAGCACTCCATGGTCTATGCCAGAAATCCAAAAAAGTTGTAATACAGTGGATACCATCACATTGCAGTATACCTGGAAATGAAGAGGCTGACAGACTGGCAAAAGAGGGCGGACGACTACCACAGCCTGACATAGACATAACCTATAACGAGGCAAAGAGGTTGATAAAAAGCACTTATAGAACCAAATGGGAATCAGAGCATCCAGGTCACCAGAAGGATGATGCATATTACAAACTCGACCGAAGAGAACAAGTAGCAATCTTCAGACTCCGCACAGGACATAACAGGCTGAAATACCACTTGTTCAATAAACTAAAGATAGGAGATACCGATGAATGCAATTGTGGAACTGGTAAAATGACAACTAAACATTTGCTGCAGGAGTGCCCAATATATGCAGAACAGAGAAAGATATTTTGGCCCACACCTGCTTCATTTGAGGACAAGCTCTATGGAGATATCAACAGGCTCAAGTTGACTGCAGCTTACTTTAACTACATTCAGGTTGACATTTAAAGGTGCATGAAGAAGTATTTAGACTGCCGCACTTCATACCACAGGTATGTCGGTTACAAAAGCGCCCCAGAGGCATGAAATGGAATATTGCTTGGATAGCAAATCCATTACGTGGAAAGTCCGAACCAAAAGCTCACTGTGTGGGCTTCATAAAAGGTGGAAAAAGTGTCCCAGTGGCACGAAATGGAATATTGCTTGGATAGCAAATCCATTATGTGGAAAGTCCGAATCGAAAGCACACTGTGTGGGCTTCATAAAAGGTGGAAAAAGTGTCCTAGTGGCATGAAATGGAATATTGCTTGGATAGCAAATCCATTATGTGGAAAGTCCGAATCGAAAGCTCACTGTGTGGATGTCATCTGCAGACTGCATACTTCTGGTTTCCGGAAGAACAGCCTATGGTGAATGGAAGGCCCAATATACGGAAGTGAGGCTAAGCAGCCATGTGCAGGACGTGACGATTCCTTGGGTGAGCCCAGTACCAGAGCGCTGTGTGTTGGCTCTGCAAGTATGGAAGCCTCCTTGGATGGCGGGGAATGCCCATGGTCTGCCCCTGCCTTCCCTTGAGGGCTGACCAGGATGTCTTTGGCTGTTCTATATGGGCCAGCTGGAATGGGGGATAACACCACAACAGTGAGAGCCAAACGTCCTAAGAAACCCCCGGGAAGGTTAACCCGGTCAACAAATGCCCGCAGAAGTCGGATGTGTCGGCCTAACGGCGCAAGAACGCAGCTCTGCTGTGGACAGGCACAACGCAATCACGTCCGAAAAAAAAACTCCGGATGAACGAAGAAGAAGAAGAAGAAGAACAAGAATTACACACAAACAGGGAATTAGTACAGAACTAAGACAAGAATTACACACAAACAGGGAAACAAACTGGTAATCATTATCATCACCCTGTAGTCTCTTGTATGAGACAAACAAATAGAATCAGGGAGGAACACTCTTGCACTTATCTGATGTTGTTGTTGTTGTTGTTTGTCCATCAAGAATGATGATGACCATTCATTTCATCCACTGGGATTGAAAGTATGGGGCAGTGGGTTCTAAGATGGCTGATAAGGCCTAGTGATATATGACATTGGATGAAGAATGACTTGCGCGATGACTTGGATTAAAGTGAGGAAGAGTTGCGCAATTCGTCGACCTCACTCTCTCGCCTGAGTCCATCTAAGTGCAGTGGCAAGACAAGTCGAGACGACTGGAGACGAATACAGGTGCAGTGGATGACCAGGGCGCTCTAGGTGCCTTGCCGTGCTCATTACGTTCCACAACGCTTTGCAGGTAACCGCCGTCTTGCCCGTTGAATCAGGAATGATTTCTTTCGCGCAGCCTGCCGAATCCTGTCTTCACATGCTGGGTAGGCATACCCTTGTTTACCGCTTGGTTTGACACCAAATCGGCTACCCATGCCTGATTTAGCCAGCCTCTCACAGCTGTTGCCCGGGGGATGGCCGCTGTCGCATACTTATCTGATAGAGTAACTGGAGAAAGCATGCTACAAGGGCCAGCTATGGAAGCACATAATAGTCAGACTGCTGTCTACTATGCATGTCTGAAGAGACTGTTGTGGAGGGTTGGTGTGAGACTCACTGCCTCATCTCATGGGAGACTGCAGCGGCATAATCTAACCAGACATGGACAAGTCCTCACAGGGCACGATCGGTGTCATTGGAGGCTATCATCTCCGTTGACAGGTGAAAGGTTGAAGAGAAGAGAGGAGAGACATGAAGATGGAAAGAACTCTCTTACATGTATATTTGTGTGACTTTAAATAAACAAACAGAATAGAACATGAAAACATGTGTGAATCTTTATCAAAATTGGATATACTAGACCCCACAGAAGAGCCCAGCGTAATCTTCCATGTCTTGTCCTGTCTCCAGGAAGTGTCTGGTGATCTGATTTATTTGTTTCATTGATTTGGCAGATTGGACGAGTTCTTGGGCTCTCCGTACTTTATCATTGCCCTGCCTTTAGCAGCCACACTGGGTATGGTGGTTTGTGCCGTGGAGGTGGTCAGGCCTTGGTCATTGGAGGTAACTGTTGGTCATCCTTGACCAGTGTTGTGTGTTCATTGTGTTGTATGTGTTCATTTTGTTGTGTATGTGAGAAACATTGTATGTGTTCATTTTGTTGTGTATGTGAGAAATGTTGTATGTGTTCATTGTGTTGTATGCTGTATGTGAGGAGCAGAGTGGCTGGCTGAGTGGCTAGAATGCTGGATTCTCCTTCGGGAGACCCGGGTTTGAATCCTCGGTAGATGTGGAGTTTTTTTCTGTTGGGGGAAAAAATAAAACTAACCTGCACAGTTCGCGGCCACTGCACTAGCCAGGCGGCCTTTATTCCTCAGGCTCAAAGACCCCTCTGCCATACACCGCAAGGTACTATATTGGCAGTAAATGACAGTGGCAGTATGTATATGGTCATTTTGTTGTATAAGTGAGAAATGTTGTATGTGTTCATATTGTTGTATGATGTATGTGATAAGTGCTGTTTATGTTCATTGTTGTATGATATGTATGAGAAGTGTTGTATGTGTTCATTTTGTTGTATATGTGAGAAATGTTGTATGTGTTCATATAGTTGTATGATGTATGTAATAATTGCTGTTTATGTTCATTGTTGTATGATATGTATGAGAAGTGTTGCATGTGTTCATTTTTTGTATAATGTATGTGAAAAGTGTTGTATGTGTTCATGTTGTTGTTTTATGTATGTGTGAAATGTTGTATGTGTTAATTTTGTTCGTGCGCATCTCACAAACGTGATCAGAAGACTTTGGAAAACTGCCTCATCTTCCAGTTGGGTTCACTTTCTCCTCACGGCCTCAATGTCCAACATAGTTTCATCTAACTTCCAACCTCCCCTTCCCCCTTTTCCATCCCCGAAGTTGTATAGCCCACTTGAAAGACGTGGTAGCATATCCTTTACAGGATGTAGCAATCTGCCCCAACATTACTTTTGCCGTTTGTGATTTTTTGGCAAGTTTGCGTTCGGTGGCTTTTCATTGCATTCTAAGCAACCGGCACTCATACCATTCTATGCTAACCAACGCAGGGTGGACTGCATTCCAAGCGCCTGCCGATGTGTTCCTATGCGATATGTGGGAGTGCGTATCCCACCTTCGCCACAGAGCTGGCTATAGTTCACTGCTAATCCACTTTTCACCGTTCGCTCACATGGGCGTCCCCCATTCCTCCTACGGCATGGCTAAGCCGATCCCTGTCGCCCATCGACCAGTTCAAACGAAACATCCGGTTCTTTCATTCACATCAAACAGTAAGCGTTGAAGGCGCATTCGACCAAACCAGGATTTAGATAAGTAACCTTTGTATCTTCATGTAATGTTTCTCATGTAGTTAGTTGGTTGTCAGTTTGTGTTTGTTTGTTTCTGTGCTGACGAAGGCTTTAGCCACAACATCCATTTCGTTTCTTGTAATCGTGTTCTAGTGAAGCTCATAATCTACTTCTCGTTTTTTGGTGATTCATTCATTGTGTTAATTTTGTTGTATGGTGTATGTGAAGTGTTGTATGTGAGAAGTGTTTGTATGTGTTCATATTGTTGTACAATTTTATTGTATGATGTATGTGTTAATTTTGATGTATGGTGTATGTGAAGTGTTGTATGTGAGAAATGTGTGTGTTCATTTTGTTGTATGATGTGTGTGAGAGGTGTTGTGTCAGGGCTAGTGTGTGAGTTATTTGGTATTGTCTGCCTGTAGTCTCAAGGCTGTTCTGCATTGAGTTGCTGGTTTGATTGTCCAGGTTGAGCAGTCAGGAAGTGGCCTGGTAGGGTCCCGGGCCTGGCCCCCATTTGTGGGTGGCATGTTGGTCGGCTTGTTGCAGATTCCCACAGTTCTGTCTCTCAGGACTACATTGGGTAAGTTTGTTGCCCTGCACATCTTGTTAGTAACACCTCACTGATCACTGACTCATGTTGTAGTTATCCCTCACTGATGTTATCGTTATCCCTCACTGGTGTTATAGTTATCTCTCACTGACATTATAGTTATCCCTCACTAATGTTATAGTTATCCCTCACTCATGTTATAGTTATCCCTCACTAATGTTATAGTTATCCCTCACTAATGTTATAGTTATCCCTCACTAATGTTATAGTTATCCCTCACTCATGTTATAGTTATCCCTCACTAATGTTATAGTTATCCCTCACTAATGTTATAGTTATCCCTCACTCATGTTATAGTTATCCCTCACTAATGTTATAGTTATCCCTCACTAATGTTATAGTTATCCCTCACTCATGTTATAGTTATCCCTCACTCATGTTATAGTTATCCCTCACTAATGTTATAGTTATCCCTCACTCATGTTATAGTTATCCCTCACTAATGTTATAGTTATCCCTCACTCATGTTATAGTTATCCCTCACTAATGTTATAGTTATCCCTCACTCATGTTATAGTTATCCCTCACTAATGTTATAGTTATCCCTCACTAATGTTATAGTTATCCCTCACTAATGTTATAGTTATCCCTCACTAATGTTATAGTTATCCCTCACTAATGTTATAGTTATCCCTCACTAATGTTATAGTTATCCCTCACTACTGTTATAGTTATCCCTCACTACTGTTATAGTTATTCCTCACTACTGTTATAGTTATCCCTCTCATGTTGTAGTTATCCCTCACTGACTCATGTTATAGTTATCCCTCACTGACTCATGTTATAGTTATCCCTCACTGACTCATGTTATAGTTATCCCTCACTAATGTTATAGTTATCCCTCACTAATGTTATAGTTATCCCTCACTACTGTTATAGTTATCCCTCACTCATGTTATAGTTATCCCTCACTAATGTTATAGTTATCCCTCACTACTGTTATAGTTATCCCTCTCATGTTGTAGTTATCCCTCACTGACTCATGTTATAGTTATCCCTCACTGACTCATGTTATAGTTATCCCTCTCATGTTATAGTTATCCCTCACTGACTCATGTTATAGTTATCCCTCACTGACTCATGTTATAGTTATCCCTCACTGACTCATGTTATAGTTATCCCTCACTGACTCATGTTATAGTTATCCCTCACTGACTCATGTTGTAGTTATCCCTCACTGACTCATGTTATAGTTATCCCTCACTGATGTTATAGTTATCCCTCACTAATGTTATAGTTATCCCTCACTAATGTTATAGTTATCCCTCTCATGTTGTAGTTATCCCTCACTGATGTTATAGTTATCCCTCACTGATGTTATAGTTATCCCTCACTGATGTTATAGTTATCCCTCACTAATGTTATAGTTATCCCTCTCATGTTGTAGTTATCCCTCACTAATGTTATAGTTATCCCTCTCATGTTGTAGTTATCCCTCACTGATGTTGTAGTTATCCCTCACTGACTCATGTTATAGTTATCTCTCACTGACTCATGTTATAGTTTTCCCTCACTGACTCGTGTTATAGTTTTCCCTCACTGATGTTATAGTTTTCCCTCACTGATGTTATAGTTTTCCCTTATTGATGTTATAGTTATCCCTCACTCATGTTATAGTTATCCCTCACTGACTCATGTTATAGTTATCCCTCACTCATGTTATAGTTATCCCTCACTGACTCATGTTATAGTTATCCCTCACTGACTCATGTTATAGTTATCCCTCACTGATGTTATAGTTATCCCTCACTCATGTTATAGTTATCCCTCACTGATGTTATAGTTATCCCTTACTCATGTTATAGTTATCCCTCACTCATGTTATAGTTATCCCTCACTCATGTTATAGTTATCCCTCACTGACTCATGTTATAGTTATCCCTCACTAATGTTATAGTTATCCCTCACTCATGTTATAGTTATCCCTCACTGATGTTATAGTTATCCCTTACTCATGTTATAGTTATCCCTCACTGATGTTATAGTTATCCCTTACTCATGATATAGTTATCCCTCACTGATGTTATAGTTATCCCTCACTGATGTTATAGTTATCCCTCACTGATGTTATAGTTATCCCTCACTGATGTTATAGTTATCCCTTACTCATGTTATAGTTATCCCTCACTGATGTTATAGTTATCCCTCACTGATGTTATAGTTATCCCTTACTCATGTTATAGTTATCCCTCTTTCATGTTATAGTTATCCCTCACTGATGTTATAGTTATCCCTTACTCATGTTATAGTTATCCCTCACTCATGTTATAGTTATCCCTCACTCATGTTATAGTTATCCCTCACTGACTCATGTTATAGTTATCCCTCACTAATGTTATAGTTATCCCTCACTCATGTTATAGTTATCCCTCACTGATGTTATAGTTATCCCTCACTGATGTTATAGTTATCCCTCACTCATGTTATAGTTATCCCTCACTGATGTTATAGTTATCCCTCACTCATGTTATAGTTATCCCTCACTGATGTTATAGTTATCCCTCACTGATGTTATAGTTACCCCTCACTGATGTTATAGTTATCCCTCACTGATGTTATAGGTATCCCTCCCTCACTCATGTTATAGTTATCCCTCACTGACTCATGTTATAGTTATCCCTCACTGATGTTATAGTTATCCCTCACTCATGTTATAGTTATCCCTCACTGATGTTATAGTTATCCCTTACTCATGATATAGTTATCCCTCACTGATGTTATAGTTATCCCTCACTGATGTTATAGTAATCCCTCACTCATGTTATAGTTATCCCTCACTCATGTTATAGTTATCCCTCACTCATGTTATAGTTATCCCTCACTAATGTTATAGTTATCCCTCACTCATGTTATAGTTATCCCTCACTGACTCATGTTTTAGTTATCCCTCACTAATGTTATAGTTATCCCTCACTGACTCATGTTATAGTTATCCCTCACTAATGTTATAGTTATCCCTCACTAATGTTATAGTTATCCCTCACTCATGTTATAGTTATCTCTCACTGATGTTATAGTTATCCCTCACTGATGTTATAGTTATCCCTCACTGATGTTATAGTAATCCCTCACTCATGTTATAGATATCCCTCACTCATGTTATAGTTATCTCTCACTGATGTTATAGTTATCTCTCACTGATGTTATAGTTATCCCTCACTGATGTTATAGTTATCCCTCACTGATGTTATAGTAATCCCTCACTCATGTTATAGATATCCCTCACTCATGTTATAGTTATCCCTCACTCATGTTATAGTTATCCCTCACTCATGTTATAGTTATCTCTCACTGACTCATGTTATAGTTATCCCTCACTAATGTTATAGTTATCCCTCACTCATGTTATAGTTATCTCTCACTGATGTTATAGTTATCTCTCACTGATGTTATAGTTATCCCTCACTGATGTTATAGTTATCCCTCACTGATGTTATAGTAATCCCTCACTCATGTTATAGATATCCCTCACTCATGTTATAGTTATCCCTCACTCATGTTATAGTTATCCCTCACTAATGTTATAGTTATCCCTCACTGACTCATGTTATAGTTATCCCTCACTAATGTTATAGTTATCCCTCACTCATGTTATAGTTATCCCTCACTCATGTTATAGTTATCCCTCACTCATGTTATAGTTATCCCTCACTCATGTTATAGTTATCTCTCACTGATGTTATAGTTATCCCTCACTGATGTTATAGTTATCCCTCACTCATGTTATAGTTACCCTCACTCATGTTATAGTTATCCCTCACTAATGTTATAGTTATCCCTCACTCATGTTATAGTTATCCCTCACTCATGTTATAGTTATCCCTCACTCATGTTATAGTTATCCCTCACTCATGTTATAGTTATCCCTCACTCATGTTATAGTTATCCCTCACTCATGTTATAGTTATCTCTCACTGATGTTATAGTTATCCCTCACTCATGTTATAGTTATCCCTCACTAATGTTATAGTTATCCCTCACTGTTATAGTTATCCCTCACTCATGTTATAGTTATCCCTCACTGATGTTATAGTTATCCCTCACTCATGTTATAGTTATCCCTCACTCATGTTATAGTTATCCCTCACTCATGTTATAGTTATCCCTCACTAATGTTATAGTTATCCCTCACTAATGTTATAGTTATCCCTCACTGATGTTATAGTTATCCCTCACTAATGTTATAGTTATCCCTCACTCATGTTATAGTTATCCCTCACTGATGTTATAGTTATCCCTCACTGATGTTATAGTTATCCCTCACTGATGTTATAGTTATCCCTCACTGATGTTATAGTTATCCCTCACTGACTCATGTTATAGTTATCCCTCACTCATGTTACAGTTATCCCTCACTGATGTTATAGTTATCCGTCACTGACTCATGTTATAGTTATCCCTCACTCATGTTACAGTTATCCCTCACTGATGTTATAGTTATCCCTCACTAATGTTATAGTTATCCCTCACTGATGTTATAGTTATCCCTCACTAATGTTATAGTTATCCCTCACTGATGTTATAGTTATCCCTCACTGACTCATGTTATAGTTATCTGTCACTGACTCATGTTATAGTTATCCCTCACTCATGTTACAGTTATCCCTCACTGATGTTATAGTTATCCCTCACTAATGTTACAGTTATCCCTCACTCATGTTACAGTTATCCCTCACTAATGTTATAGTTATCCCTCACTGATGTTATAGTTATCCCTCACTGACTCATGTTATAGTTATCCCTCACTGACTCATGTTATAGTTATCCCTCACTGACTCATGTTATAGTTATCCCTCACTGACTCATGTTATAGTTATCCCTCACTGACTTTTGTTACAGTTATCCCTCACTGACTCATGTTTTAGTTATCCCTCACTGATGTTATAGTTATCCCTCACTAATGTTATAGTTATCCCTCACTCATGTTATAGTTATCCCTCACTGACTCATGTTATAGTTATCCCTCACTGACTTTTGTTACAGTTATCCCTCACTGACTCATGTTTTAGTTATCCCTCACTGATGTTATAGTTATCCCTCACTAATGTTATAGTTATCCCTCACTCATGTTATAGTTATCCCTCACTGACTCATGTTATAGTTATCCCTCACTGACTCATGTTATAGTTATCCCTCACTGACTCATGTTATAGTTATCCCTCACTTATGTTATAGTTATCCCTCACTTATGTTATAGTTATCCCTCACTAATGTTATAGTTATCCCTCACTGGTGTTATAGTTATCCTTCACTCATGTTATAGTTATCCCTCACCGATGTTATAGTTATCCCTCACTGATGTTATAGTTATCCCTCACTGACTCATGTTATAGTTATCCCTCACTGACTCATGTTATAGTTATCCCTCACTGACTCATGTTTTAGTTATCCCTCACTGATGTTTTAGTTATCCCTCACTGAATCATGTTATAGTTATCCCTCACTGACTCATGTTATAGTTATCCCTCACTGACTCATATTATAGTTATCCCTCACTGACTCATGTTATAGTCATCCCTCACTGACTCATGTTACAGGTATCCCTCACTGACTCATGTTATAGTCATCCCTCACTGACTCATGTTATAGCCCTCCTCACCGACTCATGTTTTAGCAGAATGATTTATGTTATTGCTACATCTTTCTATAGTCATGCCTCATTGACTCATGTTACAGCTTATTGACTCATGTTTTAGCAGAGTGACTTATGTTATAGCTACATTTTGTTATAGTCATACCTCACTGACTCATGTTATAGCTCACTGACTCATGTTTTAGCGGAGTGACTTATATTATAGCTACATCGTGTTATAATCATACCTCACTGACTCATGTTATAGCTCACTGACTCATGTTATAGCGGAGTGACTTATATTATAGCTACATCTTGTTATAATCATACCTCACTGACTCATGTTATAGCTCACTGACTCATGTTATAGCGGAGTGACTTATGTTATAGCTACATTTTGTTATAGTCATACCTCACTGACTCATGTTATAGCTCACTGACTCATGTTATAGCGGAGTGACTTATATTATAGCTACATCTTGTTATAATCATAGCTCACTGACTCATGTTATAGCTCACTGACTCATGTTATAGCTCACTGACTCATGTTATAGCAGAGTGACATATTATAGCTACATCTTGTTATAGTCAAACCCGACTAACGTTATAGCTCACTGACTCATGTTTTAGCAGATTAACTTATGTTATTGCTACATCTTATTGCTATAGTTAATAACTCATGTTTTAGTGGAATGACCGTACTTATAGCTACATCTTAATATAGTCATGCCTCATGTTATCACTGGTATTCCCCCACCCCACCCGGTGTGCATGCTAGGATCATCAACTGGGTACATGACTGTGGCCTCCCAAGCTCTGGTGTTGAAGCCCCTGCAGACTAAGTTCTCTCACTTGCAGTCCTTCCAGCGAGGGGTTCGAAGCTGGTGGCAGGTAGGTCTCCCTACTGATTCACTCTTGTCTTACCTCTACTGGCACAGAGGATAGAGCTCTGGCTTACCAATGCAAGGACTGAGTTCAACCATCAGCAAGCAAGAGTGCAGGAGATCTCTCTGGTCTTGACCCAGCCTCACAGAGTACTAGAGATCTCTCTGGTGTTGACCCAGCCTCACAGACAGGGTCTCAGAGATCTCTCTGGTGTTGACACAGCCTCACAGAGTGGGTCTCAGAGATCTCTCTGGTGTTGACACAGCCTCACAGAGTGGGTCTCAGAGATCTCTCTGGTGTTGACACAGCCTCACAGAGTGGGTCTCAGAGATCTCTCTGGTCTTGACACAGCCTCACAGACAGGGTCGCGGAGATCTCTCTGGTGTTGGCTCAGCCTCACAGACAGGGTCTCGGAGATCTCTCTGGTGTTGACTCAGCCTCACAGACAGGGTCTTGGAGATCTCTCTGGTGTTGACTCTGATATGTGTGGGACTGTGTGTAGCTAATCTCTCAGACAGCTGTAAGATTATGGTAACATGCTGATGTGTGTGGGACTGTAGCTAATCTCTCAGACAGCTGTAAGATCATGGTAACATGCTGATGTGTGTGGGACTGTAGCTAATCTCTCAGACAGCTGTAAGATCATGGTAACATGCTGATGTGTGTGGGACTGTGTGTAGCTAATCTCTCAGACAGCTGTAAGATCATGGTAACATGCTGATGTGTGTGTGACTGTGTGTAGCTAATCTCTCAGACAGCTGTAAGATCATGGTAACATGCTGATGTGTGTGGGACTGTGTGTAGCTAATCTCTCAGACAGCTGTAAGATCATGGTAACATGCCGATGTGTGTGGGACTGTAGCTAATCTCTCAGACAGCTGTAAGATTATGGTAACATGCTGATGTGTGTGGGACTGTAGCTAATCTCTCAGACAGCTGTAAGATCAAGGTAACATGCCGATGTGTGTGGGACTGTAGCTAATCTCTCAGACAGCTGTAAGATCATGGTAACATGCTGATGTGTGTGGGACTGTAGCTAATCTCTCAGACAGCTGTAAGATCATGGTAACATGCCGATGTGTGTGGGACTGTAGCTAATCTCTCAGACAGCTGTAAGATCGTGGTAACATGCTGATGTGTGTGGGACTGTAGCTAATCTCTCAGACAGCTGTAAGATTATGGTAACATGCTGATGTGTGTGGAATTGTGTGTAGCTAATCTCTCAGACAGCTGTAAGATCATGGTAACATGCCGATGTGTGTGGAACTGTGTGTAGCTAATCTCTCAGACAGCTGTAAGATCATGGTAACATGCTGATGTGTGTGGGATTGTGTGTAGCTAATCTCTCAGACAGCGGTAAGATCATGGTAACATGCTGATGTGTGTGGGACTGTAGCTAATCTCTCAGACAGCTGTAAGATCATGGTAACATGCTGATGTGTGTGGGATTGTGTGTAGCTAATCTCTCAGACAGCTGTAAGATCATGGTAACATGCCGATTAGTGTGGGATTGTGTGTAGCTAATCTCTCAGACAGCTGTAAGATCATGGTAACATGCTGATGTGTGTGGGACTGTAGCTAATCTCTCAGACAGCTGTAAGATCATGGTAACATGCCGATGTGTGTGGGATTGTGTGTAGCTAATCTCTCAGACAGCTGTAAGATCATGGTAACATGCCGATGTGTGTGGGATTGTGTGTAGCTAATCTCTCAGACAGCTGTAAGATCATGGTAACATGCCAATGTGTGTGGAATTGTGTGTAGCTAATCTCTCAGACAGCTGTAAGATCATGGTAACATGATGATGTGTGTGGGATTGTGTGTAGCTAATCTCTCAGACAGCTGTAAGATCATGGTAACATGCTGATGTGTGTGGGATTGTGTGTAGCTAATCTCTCCTGTAAGATCATGGTAACATGCCGATGTGTGTGGGATTGTGTGTAGCTAATCTCTCAGACAGCTGTAAGATCATGGTAATATGCCTATGTGTGTGGGACTGTAGCTAATCTCTCAGACAGCTGTAAGATCATGGTAACATGCCGATGTGTGTGGGATTGTGTGTAGCTAATCTCTCAGACAGCTGTAAGATCATGGTAACATGCTGATGTATGTGGGATTGTGTGTAGCTAATCTCTCAGACAGCTGTAAGATCATGGTAACATGCTGATGTGTGTGGGATTGTGTGTAGCTAATCTTTCAGACAGCTGTAAGATCGTGGTAACATGCCGATGTGTGTGGGACTGTGTGTAGCTAATCTCTCAGACAGCTGTAAGATCATGGTAACATGCTGATGTGTGTGGGACTGTAGCTAATCTCTCAGACAGCTGTAAGATCATGGTAACATGCTGATGTGTGTGGGACTGTGTGTAGCTAATCTCTCAGACAGCTGTAAGATCATGGTAACATGCTGATGTGTGTGGGACTGTAGCTAATCTCTCAGACAGCTGTAAGATCATGGTAACATGCTGATGTGTGTGGGACTGTGTGTAGCTAATCTCTCAGACAGCTGTAAGATCGTGGTAACATGCCGATGTGTGTGGGACTGTGTGTAGCTAATCTCTCAGACAGCTGTAAGATCATGGTAACATGCCGATGTGTGTGGGATTGTGTGTAGCTAATCTCTCAGACAGCTGTAAGATCATGGTAACATGCCGATGTGTGTGGGACTGTAGCTAATCTCTCAGACAGCTGTAAGATCATGGTAACATGCTGATGTGTGTGGGACTGTAGCTAATCTCTCAGACAGCTGTAAGATCATGGTAACATGCCGATGTGTGTGTGACTGTAGCTAATCTCTCAGACAGCTGTAAGATCGTGGTAACATGCCGATGTGTGTGGGATTGTGTGTAGCTAATCTCTCAGACAGCTGTAAGATCATGGTAACATGCCGATGTGTGTGGGATTGTGTGTAGCTAATCTCTCAGACAGCTGTAAGATCATGGTAACATGCTGATGTGTGTGGGATTGTGTGTAGCTAATCTCTCAGACAGCTGTAAGATCATGGTAACATGCTGATGTGTGTGGGATTGTGTGTAGCTAATCTCTCAGACAGCTGTAAGATCATGGTAACATGCTGATGTGTGTGGGATTGTGTGTAGCTAATCTCTCAGACAGCTGTAAGATCATGGTAACATGCCGATGTGTGTGGGACTGTGTGTAGCTAATCTCTCAGACAGCTGTAAGATTGTGGTAACATGCCGATGTGTGTGGGACTGTGTGTAGCTAATCTCTCAGACAGCTGTAAGATTGTGGTAACATGCCGATGTGTGTGGGACTGTGTGTAGCTAATCTCTCAGACAGCTGTAAGATCATGGTAACATGCTGATGTGTGTGGGATTGTGTGTAGCTAATCTCTCAGACAGCTGTAAGATCATGGTAACATGCCGATGTGTGTGGGACTGTGTGTAGCTAATCTCTCAGACAGCTGTAAGATTGTGGTAACATGCCGATGTGTGTGGGACTGTGTGTAGCTAATCTCTCAGACAGCTGTAAGATCATGGTAACATGCCGATGTGTGTGGGACTGTTTGTAGCTAATCTCTCAGACAGCTGTAAGATCATGGTAACATGCCGATGTGTGTGGGACTGTGTGTAGCTAATCTCTCAGACAGCTGTAAGATTGTGGTAACATGCTGATGTGTGTGGGACTGTAGCTAATCTCTCAGACAGCTGTAAGATCATGGTAACATGCTGATGTGTGTGGGACTGTGTGTAGCTAATCTCTCAGACAGCTGTAAGATCGTGGTAACATGCCGATGTGTGTGGGACTGTGTGTAGCTAATCTCTCAGACAGCTGTAAGATCATGGTAACATGCTGATGTGTGTGGGACTGTGTGTAGCTAATCTCTCAGACAGCTGTAAGATCGTGGTAACATGCTGATGTGTGTGGGATTGTGTGTAGCTAATCTCTCAGACAGCTGTAAGATCATGGTAACATGCTGATGTGTGTGGGATTGTGTGTAGCTAATCTCTCAGACAGCTGTAAGATCATGGTAACATGCTGATGTGTGTGGGATTGTGTGTAGCTAATCTCTCAGACAGCTGTAAGATCATGGTAACATGCCGATGTGTGTGGGACTGTAGCTAATCTCTCAGACAGCTGTAAGATCATGGTAACATGCTGATGTGTGTGGGACTGTGTGTAGCTAATCTCTCAGACAGCTGTAAGATCATGGTAACATGCTGATGTGTGTGGGACTGTAGCTAATCTCTCAGACAGCTGTAAGATCATGGTAACATGCTGATGTGTGTGGAACTGTGTGTAGCTAATCTCTCAGACAGCTGTAAGATCATGGTAACATGCCGATGTGTGTGGGACTGTGTGTAGCTAATCTCTCAGACAGCTGTAAGATCATGGTAACATGCTGATGTGTGTGGGATTGTGTGTAGCTAATCTCTCAGACAGCTGTAAGATCATGGTAACATGCCGATGTGTGTGGAACTGTGTGTAGCTAATCTCTCAGACAGCTGTAAGATCATGGTAACATGCCGATGTGTGTGGGACTGTGTGTAGCTAATCTCTCAGACAGCTGTAAGATCATGGTAACATGCCGATGTGTGTGGGACTGTGTGTAGCTAATCTCTCAGACAGCTGTAAGATCATGGTAACATGCCGATGTGTGTGGAACTGTGTGTAGCTAATCTCTCAGACAGCTGTAAGATCATGGTAACATGCCGATGTGTGTGGAACTGTGTGTAGCTAATCTCTCAGACAGCTGTAAGATCATGGTAACATGCCGATGTGTGTGGAACTGTGTGTAGCTAATCTCTCAGACAGCTGTAAGATCATGGTAACATGCTGTGTGTGGAACTGTGTGTAGCTAATCTCTCAGACAGCTGTAGGATCAACCATGGCTGGGGACATGCTGTTGTGTCTGTGTTCAGTTCTAACCTTTCTATCTGTTTGTCTCTGTCTTATCTGTACGCAACTATAACCACATATCATGTAAATTAACAATGTCTAATTATTGTTGAAAGAAAGGGGACAACGCAGTATGCAGCCATTGAGTATGAATGTAACATGCAGTATGCTCAATTCTTTACTCCTTAAAAACATCCGCTTCATTCCTTATCTATGGTTGTTGAATAAGAGAACAAATATTAATCATCACAGTCACAAGCAGGAAGACACTATGCACCTAGCTGGGCCTGCCAACTGCAGTAGTCTGCCTACTGATAACTTTTCAGCATGTAGGGGGGAGGGGGGGAAGAGCTGTGGCAGCATGTAGGCAGTGAACTCAATCAACCAGTCACCTGGCATGGCCAGATTGTGTGTCTCACACCAGTACAGCTCTGGTTTGATCTGTTAGATAAAAAAAAAACCTGGCCTGCACACCTGAAAGAAACAGGAAAGGCAAGCAGCCTTGATACGTGATCTCTGGACAGTTTTTTTGGGTCAGAAACGGTATAACACGAGCAATAAGTATATGACTGGCACTCTGAGAAGTAGATATGAGAAGGTTGTCTAGCATGTCTTCTGATCTATACTTGATGTTCATTTCCTTCTATAAGCGTTTCCCAACAATTCATCATCATTGAGTGAGTTGTGTTTCTTCAAATCTGTGACTCGGTACACCTGACTTCCACAAGCATTTCTTCAGGTTTACTTTCCCTAGCCTGTGATTCTCCCCAGTATACCTACAAGGCAGCAGGTTTGTGTCTCTCTTCATCTGGTTCCTAGCCTTTGAATGTCCCCAGTCTACCTACAAGGCAGCAGGTTTGTGTCTCTCATCTGGTTCCTAGCCTTTGACTGTCCCCAGTCTACCTACAAGGCAGCAGGTTTGTGTCTCTCTTCGTCTGGTCCCTAGCCTTTGACTCCCTAATCTACCAACAAGGCAGCAGGTTTGTGTCTCTCTTTGTCTGGTCCCCAGTCTACCTACAAGGCAGCAGGTTTGTGTCTGTCTTCTCCTTGTCTCCTGGAAGACCCTGCCAGTAGTGCAGCTTCTGTCGACATAGCTCTTGGGGTCATTGGAACAAACAAACCCTTCCTGAGGTCAGTGTGGGTACACAATAGAAAAGTTCCCAGCAACTGATATCTCTGTGCTTGATATCAGTGGGTGCAGTAAACACTTTAAATTGGTTGATGTTTTAAATGTAACTATACCTTTTCAATGATTTTACCTGCCTGCTTTTGTTTTCAGGTGTTCTACTTGGGCGGAGCAGTTGTTGGGGCTCACTTGTCTGCACAAGCCTCTGGAACGTTTGGTTCAGTGAGTGGGGTGGTGCCATTACATTGTTTGCTTGGAGGAATACTCATGATTTATGGAGCAAGATTGGCGGGTGGTTGCTCAAGGTTCGTATCCGGCAGTAGTTTGTGGTTTCATTGGGTTAATTCTGAGCTGGCAGAGTCAGGTAGTTATTGGGTTAATTCTGAGTGGGCATATTCAGAGAGTGGTCTGTTATGTAGTGTTAATTCTGAGCGGACAGAATCAGAGAGTGGTACCCAATGTAGCGTTAAGTTAATCCTGAGTGGGCAGGGTCAGGGAGTGGTTCCCCATGTAGTGTTAGGTTAATTCTGAGTGGGCAGGGTCAGGGAGTGGTTCCCCATGTAGTGTTAGGTTAATTCTGAGTGGGCAGAGTCAGAGAGTGGTTCCCCCATGTAGTGTTGTTTGTCCATCAAGAATGATGACGACCATTCATTTCATCCAGTGGGGTTGAAAGTATGGAACTGAGTTCTAAGATGGCTGATAAGGCCTATTTTGGCTCGAAATGTTCTTTGACAATGTGGACAGAGAATGCTTGACGTTTCTGGAGGAGGATTTCCTGCAGTGGTTTTTCTGTCCTGCCTTTTCTTCACAGCTCTTGCAGTCCTGGTTGCCTCACATGTGACTGCACCCTTGCGTAATGATGCACGCCACGAATTTCGGTCTCTGGCTGCAGTCTCCCAGGTGTCATGATGAATTCCAAAAGCATTCAGTGAGATTTTCAGAGTGTCTTTAAATCGTTTCCTCTGGCCGCCTTGGGAGCGTTTACCATGACATAACTCCCCGTAAAAGATTCGTTTAGGGAGCCTGTGATCTGGCATGCGAGTCAAGTGACCAGCCCAGCGAATCTTGATTCTTCATTAGTAGAGTGTGGATACAGGGCATGGACGCTCTTTCTAGGATTTCAGTGTCTGGGATCTTGTCTTGCCATTTAATCTTCAGTAGCTTCCTAAGGCAGACTGTGTGGAAGTGGTTTAATTTCTTAGCGTGTCGCTGATAAACAATCCAGGTTTCACAAGCATATAGCAGTGTGGATAATACAACTGCTTTGTAGACTTTCAGCTCTGTTTGCAGGCTTATTCCAGTTCTGTCCCATACATTCTTGTACAGTCTGCCAAAGGCCGCACTGGCCTTGGAGATTCTTGCATTCACTTCATCATCAATTGTGGCAGCTTGTGACACAGTGTTGCCAAGATAGGTGAATTTGTCCACAACACTTAGTCTATGATCATTCACTTTGATATTCGACACGGTGTGATTATTCCCTGGAGCTGGCTGGTACATAACCACGGTCTTCTCCAAGTTGATATTGAGCCCAAAGTTGGCACAGGCATGTGAGAAAGCTGTAACATTATGTTGCATGTCCGCCTCTGAGTTGGCGTATAGAGCACAATCATCAGCAAACAGGAGCTCTCTGACGGTGTCACTGTAAATTGTGGTTTTAGCTTTCAGCCTTTTGAGATTTAAAGAGAGATTTCTGAGAGTAACTTTCCATCCATGCGGTAGTTGATGTCTATTCCAATGTCGTCGTTCTCGAAGGCATTCGTCAACATAGCTGAAAACATGAAGCTGAACAGTGTTGGTGCCAGGACACATCCTTGCTTCACTCCATTGGTGACAGGAAAGGGCTCAGACAGTTCACCATTTTCCTGTACTCTTGCCTGCATGCCATCATGAAATAGCTGCACTATTTGGACAAACTTTGGTCAGAGAGTGGTCTCCCATGTAGTGCTAGGTTAATTCTGAGTGGGCAGGGTCAGAGTGGTCTCCCATGTAGTGTTAGGTTAATTCTGAGTGGGCAGGATCAGAGAGTGGTTCCCCCATGTAGTGTTAGGTTAATTCTGAGTGGGCAGGATCAGAGAGTGGTCTCCCATGTAGTGCTAGGTTAATTCTGAGTGGGCAGGATCAGAGAGTGGTCTCCCATGTAGTGCTAGGTTAATTCTGAGTGGGCAGGATCAGAGAGTGGTTCCCCCATGTAGTGTTAATTCTGAGTGGGCAGGGTCAGGGAGTGTTCTCCCATGTAATATTTCATCCACCCTGAGTACATCTCAGCCTGCCTATATTGAGTTCTGGTGTTTCTATATGAGTTCTACTTTATCTGCCTCTGTGTGTGTGTGTGTATCTTGGTTTGACATTAACGGTCGTGGGCTTGCACAGCCTGTTGGTTTGTGGGCTTGAGGAGATGGAGCTCTGCCCATGGAGATAGTGCTGTATTGCTTGACTCTAGTCCGACTTTGTGAAGACACATGACGGGTGTAGCATAGGTGGGAGCACAAGCGCAGTTGAAATACCACTACTTTTATCCTTTCTTTACTTTCTTTACCTGAGTTCCGCTGTGAAGACAGTGTCAAGTGGGGAGTTTGACATAGTTTAGTTTAGTTGACAGATCAACATCACGGCATACGGGTGTAACCCATAAGTGCTCCGTTCTACTCCTAACTCAAACCTGAGTCCGGAGAAGCTCAGCTCAGTGCACGAACTCCGTAACACCGGCAAGGATCTTGAGTTACTTGGGTAGATTTTTAACTTGAAATTTTGCCCGTGCAGCGCCGTTAGGCTACTCTTTTTTGATTTCCAACTGCCAAGGGATTTTTTACGTGCGCAAAAATACACACGGGTGTCCGATCTCACTACCCAGAGACCAGGAGAAATTTTGTTACTAGAAGTCCACGTGAAAAAATCCCGATCCTCACCGGGGCTTGAACCCGGGACCTCCAGCACTCGAGGTGGACACCATACCTTGAGACCACTCAACCCCCCGTTTTTTTTTTTACAGTTGTACATGCTTATATGGTTCCAGACATTTGATTTGACAGATGTATACGCTCATAAGTCCAGACACTTAGTTTGAGGCACTCAGCTGAGGGATATGGCTGAACGCCTCTAAGTCAAATCCCTCAGATGTGAGGGTCTGGCCGCTACTCACCTCCTGCTCTTGGAGGTTTGATGCCGAGCCGGCAGCATCTGTAGCCTACCTTGTTCCAGACGTACTGGTTATCCTTTCCTCTGGAGAAAACAAGGCAAGGCTGAGAGAGTGATCATGCTGCATGGGCAACACATGTTCTCTGAATCCAAGCCCAGGCATTGTGCGATGGAATTCTAGCTCTAGTCCCAATCCACATACTTTCGTCTGTAAAGACGGCAAGGTGCCTTACTTACTGGGTCAGGAGAAAATTTCTCAATACAAATCTGACTTTGATGAATGCAAGCCTTGGTTAGGACTAATTCTTCTGGAAGATTCACAAGCAACCACAATAATACATACGTTGTCTCCATCTTGTCCACCAGCGGTCACGGCCTGTCAGGCATGGGGCTCCTGATGTTGCTGTCACTGGTTACGGTGCCGTCCATGTTTGCTGGAGGGATTTCTGCGGCCGTCATTATGAAACACGCACTGAATGTGGAGATGTGATGCGTCTTCCACCGCTGCCTGCCAGCACCAGGACTGGTGGAGTCTCAGCTCACTGATGTGGTTCTATGTGTAGATGCTGTCAGGGTTGGTTCACTGACACTGTTGAATGTATTTGATGTATCTCTCAAAGTGCTCTTATTTGTTGGTCATCTGGTTTGTTGGAATCTTATTTGTTGGTCATCTGGTTTGTTGGAATCTTATTTGTTGGTCATCTGGTTTGTTGGAATCTTATTTGTTGGTCATCTGGTTTGTTGGAATCTTATTTGTTGGTCATCTGGTTTGTTGGAATCTTGTCAACACTCTCTACATAAAATAGACAATGTTTATGTTCAGTAGTTTGCCATTGCTTTCTGAACGCCTGACTCACATAACAACAAATCAAAGCAATCTGCTTCCAAATCACTTGTGGCCGAGTTCAAATCCTAGACTCAGTGTGTCCAGGGAACTGGGCTCACAAATCCTAGACCCAGTGTGTCCAGGGAACTGGGCTCGCTAATCTTATACCCAGTGTGTCCAGGGAACTGGGCTTATTAATCCTACACCCAGTGTGTCCAGGGAACTGGGCTCTCAAATCCTAGACCCAGTGAACTGGACTCACTAATCCTAGACCCAGAGTACTGGACTCACTAATCCTACCTAGACCCAGGGAACTGGGCTCACAAATCCTATACCCAGTGTGTCCAGGGAACTGGACTCGCTAATCCTAGACCCAGGGAACTGGGCTCACAAATTCTAGACTCAGTGTGTCCAGGGAACTGGGCTCACTAATCCTTCTCCTGGATATATATATATATAATGCCCTTTACAGGACATGAACGCATAGAAAGTTGAAGAGTTCTCTTAACCTTTCAGCTATACTGACATCCTCTCCCTCCCTCTCAGGCGAAACTCTCCAGTACTGGTTGTTACAATTATTTTGTCTCCCTCTCAGGCGAAACTCTCCAGTACTGGTTGTTACAATTATTTTGTACATAGTGCACATGTGAGCCACTTGAGGTGGTTATTTATTGGAATGTAACATGCGTAATTATTATGTATTACTTAAAAGAAAATAACAAACAATGGCGTGTGGGTGTATATATATTATATTATATACACACATGTTTATCTGACATTTGAGATGGTATAGTCTGGATACACTCAGGCCATGTGGCAGATTCTCCCCCCAGCAGTTGACCAATGAACACATGGACCAATCATTGCACACCTGACTCAGCTTACAGCAGCAACTGGCAGTGTTGGCCAGATCTGAGAGGACAAAAGACCACATGGCTGCCTCATGCTCAGACAAGATGTTTGTACTGATGTTTCATTTAGATTCTTTGACACCAATAAGCAGTGTCATTGAAAATTGACACTAATGAGCAGTGTCAGAGAACATGTTTGGTCTGTGGACAGTGTCTTAGATAATAAGTGAAGGAACTAGTATAGTATAGATGTATTCCCAGGAATGGTAACCTAATTAAAAAAAAACTCTATAAAGTCGGATGTGTTGGCCTAAATATGAACGCAGAAGAAAAGTATAGATGTATTTGTGAGAGAATGTTGAGGACAGTGATCAGAAACACTGGGGTACTGTCAGCTGCAAGCTGGCGAGATCACTCAAGAACACTTAAAACATACACATGAAATGTATGGGCTCACCAAGAGAAGACAGCTGTATGTGGTCAAAATACGAAGATGTTTGTGAACAGCTGGATAATTTAAAAATAAAAAAAAATATATGAACTTCATTAAAATATCCGGCCAGAGATATGGAAGTCATGATTACCCACGTCTGCACTAGGCCAGTTGGCTGCGCTTGGACTGGAGATCGGCCCATGGAGGCGTCCAGCCTACACAAATTGGTGTTGGTTGACCATGCACTTGTCTGACTGATCCCTAGTGCTGATGCCATGACTGAGCGCAAGCACCCAATCACAGAATTATATACAGAACAGGAGGACATAGAACCTCCCATATGATAGTACAGGGGAGGAGAAAAACTTTACACAGGATGCTGGGGTGTAGAGGACAACCAGGCTGACCTTGTAGCATCTGGTGGCAACTGGCACTCACAGGAACAAGTCAGTCTGTACAGGCCAGAACATCTTCCGCTGAAAACTGGACATGGATGGATATTTGGGAGGTGTGGAGAATGTTGAAAATTTTCATCACTTTGTAAAAACAATATATATTTTGTTTCCTCTCACAACTTATTGCGAGAGAAGGCAACTGTAGGCAAAATTTCGTGCTAAAAATCTATCCAAAGTATTTCAGGATCCTCTCGTTGCTACGGAGTTCGTGCACTGAGCTGAGTTTTTTCAGACTCAGGTTTGAGTTAGGAGGAAAACGGAGGACTTATGGGTTAAACCTGTGTGCCGTGATGTTGATCCAACGACTAAACTAAACTGAAGGCAACTGTACAAGTATTTTTCTGTTATACAGAAAGCTGTCTAATTCTTTCTGATGAACTTCTGCCCTACTCTTTGACTGCAGGTAATTTCATGGTGTGTGTGTCTACATGCCATAGAACTATTTATCAACAGTGGGTGTCTTTACATGGTCGGCCTCTTCTGCTTGATCTGTACATCCTTGCTTAACTTGCTGCCTTCTGATAAATCTAGTGCTGCTATAACTTAGTCCTGATGTTCTCTTTTCTTGATACATTTAGTATTCTTCTCAGGAATCCCATTTCTGTGTTGTACAAATAGTTTCAGATATAAAACTCTCTCCTGATAATCTAGCATGGTTGTGTACAATCAAAGATTCTAACACAGATTGCATACAATAAAAGATTCTAGCACAGGTTACATACAATAAAAGATTCTAGCGTAGTATTATGTACACAAGGCGTCTCACGAATCGGACACATTGATGTGTTCAGAGAGACCTTTCCTCGTCACCCTCCTGACTGTAGTGACTGGACTGTGTGAGGTCTTGACCATGTTTCCACAAGGTCGCAGCAGTTTCTGGCTGATGGATACTTCCGCAGGTGGCTCACAGCACTGGCTGCTCATTCCTGAGGTAGAATCACACACAATTATTGTCAGAATAAAACCATTCACAGACACAATCATTGTGACAATTAAACTATTCAAACAGACATACATTGTGATAAAACCATTCATTCAGACATTGTGACAATAAAACCATTTATACAGACAATTATTGTGAGTATAAAACCATGCATTCACAGACACAATCATTGTGACAATAAAACTATTCATACAGACAATTACTGTGAGGATAAAACCATGTGGACAGATTTCAAAACCAATGCGCAAATAAGACAAGAGACTAAGCAAGATATTGTATCCAATTTTATAAGAAAACCCCGTTGGAACTACATCAGCCATGTACTCAGAATGGACAAGACTCCCCTACCAAGCCCTCATATGGTCACCAGTAGGGAAAAGAAAACGGGGAAGACCAAGAGAGACCCTGCGTAGAAGCATCATCAGAGAAGCCTCATTCAATGGCCAAGTGAACATTCAAGACCTGCAACAGGTAGCAGCGAACCGCCAGGCATGGAGAGCCATGACTTCTGCCCTATGTGCCGACTTAGGCTCAAGAGGAAAGACTAACTAACTAAAACCATGCATTCACAGACAACTGTTGTGATTAAAACCTTTCAATCACTGACAATTATTATGACAAAAACCATACATTCACAATTATTGTGATGATGATCATTTGCAGCTACAATTTTTGTCAAAGACACACATCACCTGACCAGACACAAACATTATTGTGATGATAAACCCATTTATTTGCCGGCACAATTGTTGTCAAAGACACACACAACCTGGCCAGTCACAAAAATTACCGTTAAGGTCACAGCCCATTAACGGGATGAAACAACTGGCCACAAAGTAATTGTAAACAAATGATGGAGGAGAAAATATGTAAAGGAATAATTTATGTGACAGAAATATGAATTAAACAATGTATGTCATTACTTTGACTTGTCTACAAATATGTGAAGGAATAATTTATGTGACAGAAATATGAATTAAACAATGTATGTCATGACTTTGACTTGTCTACAAATACAGACGTTGGTGTTTCTATGACTGAGTGTAGATGGGGACAGAAACAAGAACGTCCAACTTGGCAACTTTCTTCACAACCAGGTTTCAGAGAATGTTTACAGGGGCTAAAAGGTTACATCCTTCACAAGTGGCTAGTACAGATATGTTCCAGTTAAAGAGTTATGGTTTACTCAGCGTCAGAACTGTGAAAGAGTCACACCTCACTCATCTGTGCACACATCCAAGTCAAGGACCTTGTCACCACACTTGGAGTACACCCCATATTTGTGTAGACTCACCAGCTCCATGTGTCGCCACACCCCACATTTGTGTAGACTCACCAGCTCCATGTGTCACCATACTTGGAGCACACCCACATTTGTGTAGACTCACCAGCTCCATGTGTCACCACACCCCACATTTGTGTAGACTCACCAGCTCCATGTGTCACCATACTTGGAGCACACCCACATTTGTGTAGACTCACCAGCTCCATGTGTCGCCGCACCCCACATTTGTGTAGACTCACCAGCTCCATGTGTCACCACACCCCACATTTGTGTAGACTCACCAGCTCCATGTGTCACCACACCCCACATTTGTGTAGACTCACCAGCTCCATGTGCCACCACACCCCACATTTGTGTAGACTCACCAGCTCCATGTGTTACCACACCCCACATTTGTGTAGACTCACCAGCTCCATGTGTCACCATACTTGGAGTACACCCACATTTGTGTAAACTCACCAGCTCCATGTGTCACCACACCCCACATTTGTGTAGACCCACCAGCTACATGTGTCACCATACTTGGAGTACACCCCACATTTGTGTAGACTCACCAGCTCCATGTGTCACCACACTTGGAGTACACCCCACATTTGTGTAGACTCACCAGCTCCATGTGTCACCACACCCCACATTTGTGTAGACTCACCAGCTCCATGTGTCACCATACTTGGAGTACACCCCACATTTGTGTAGACTCACCAGCTCCATGTGTCACCATACTTGGAGTACACCCTACATTTGTGTAGACTCACCAGCTCCATGTGTCACCATACTTGGAGTACACCCCACATTTGTGTAGACTCACCAGCTCCATGTGTCACCACACTTGGAGTACACCCCACATTTGTGTAGACTTACCAGCTCCATGTGTAGCCACACCCCACATTTGTGTAGACTCACCAGCTCCATGTGTAGCCACACCCCACATTTGTGTAGACTCACCAGCTCCATGTGTCACCACACTTGGAGTACACCCACATTTGTGTGGACTCACCAGCTCCATGTGTCACCACACTTGGAGTACACCCACATTTGTGTAGACTCACCAGCTCCATGTGTCACCATACCCCACATTTGTGTAGACTCACCAGCTCCATGTGTCACCATACTTGGAGTACACCCACATTTGTGTAGACTCACCAGCTCCATGTGTCACCACACCCCACATTTGTGTAGACTCACCAGCTCCATGTGTCACCACACCCCACATTTGTGTAGATTCACCAGCTCCATGTGTCACCACACCCCACATTTGTGTAGACTCACCAGCTCCATGTGTCACCACACCCCACATTTGTGTAGACTCACCAGCTCCATGTGTCACCATACTTGGAGTACACCCACATTTGTGTAAACTCACCAGCTCCATGTGTCACCACACCCCACATTTGTGTAGACCCACCAGCTACATGTGTCACCATACTTGGAGTACACCCCACATTTGTGTAGACTCACCAGCTCCATGTGTCACCACACTTGGAGTACACCCCACATTTGTGTAGACTCACCAGCTCCATGTGTCACCATACTTGGAGTACACCCCACATTTGTGTAGACTCACCAGCTCCATGTGTCACCATACTTGGAGTACACCCCACATTTGTGTAGACTCACCAGCTCCATGTGTCACCACACCCCACATTTGTGTAGACTCACCAGCTCCATGTGTCACCATACTTGGAGTACACCCCACATTTGTGTAGACTCACCAGCTCCATGTGTCACCATACTTGGAGTACACCCTACATTTGTGTAGACTCACCAGCTCCATGTGTCACCACACTTGGAGTACACCCCACATTTGTGTAGACTCACCAGCTCCATGTGTCACCACACTTGGAGTACACCCCACATTTGTGTAGACTTACCAGCTCCATGTGTAGCCACACCCCACATTTGTGTAGACTCACCAGCTCCATGTGTAGCCACACCCCACATTTGTGTAGACTCACCAGCTCCATGTGTCACCACACTTGGAGTACACCCACATTTGTGTAGACTCACCAGCTCCATGTGTCACCACACTTGGAGTACACCCACATTTGTGTAGACTCACCAGCTCCATGTGTCACCATACCCCACATTTGTGTAGACTCACCAGCTCCATGTGTCACCATACTTGGAGTACACCCACATTTGTGTAGACTCACCAGCTCCATGTGTCACCACACTTGGAGTACACCCACATTTGTGTAGACTCACCAGCTCCATGTGTCACCATACCCCACATTTGTGTAGACTCACCAGCTCCATGTGTCACCATACTTGGAGTACACCCACATTTGTGTAGACTCACCAGCTCCATGTGTAGCCACACCCCACATTTGTGTAGACTCACCAGCTCCATGTGTCACCATACTTGGAGTACACCCACATTTGTGTAGACTCACCAGCTCCATGTGTCACCACACCCCACATTTGTGTAGACTCACCAGCTCCATGTGTAGCCACACCCCACATTTGTGTAGACTCACCAGCTCCATGTGTCACCATACTTGGAGTACACCCACATTTGTGTAGACTCACCAGCTCCATGTGTCACCATACTTGGAGTACACCCACATTTGTGTAGACTCACCAGCTCCATGTGTCACCATACCCCACATTTGTGTAGACTCACCAGCTCCATGTGTCACCACACCCCACATTTGTGTAGACTCACCAGCTCCATGTGTCACCACACTTGGAGTACACCCACATTTGTGTAGACTCACCAGCTCCATGTGTCACCATACTTGGAGTACACCCACATTTGTGTAGACTCACCAGCTCCATGTGTCACCACACTTGGAGTACACCCACATTTGTGTAGACTCACCAGCTCCATGTGTCACCATACCCCACATTTGTGTAGACTCACCAGCTCCATGTGTCACCACACCCCACATTTGTGTGGACTCACCAGCTCCATGTGTCACCACACCCCACATTTGTGTAGACTCATCAGCTCCATGTGTCACCACACCCCACATTTGTGTAGACTCACCAGCTCCATGTGTCACCACACCCCACATTTGTGTAGACTCACCAGCTCCATGTGTCACCACACCCCACATTTGTGTAGACTCACCAGCTCCATGTGTCACCACACCCCACATTTGTGTAGACTCACCAGCTCCATGTGTCACCACACCCCACATTTGTGTAGACTCACCAGCTCCATGTGTCACCACACCCCACATTTGTGTAGACTCACCAGCTCCATGTGTCACCACACCCCACATTTGTGTAGACTCACCAGCTCCATGTGTCACCACACCCCACATTTGTGTAGACTCACCAGCTCCATGTGTCACCACACCCCACATTTGTGTAAACTCACCAGCTCCATGTGTCACCATACTTGGAGTGCACCCCACATTTGTGTAAACTCACCAGCTCCATGTGTCACCATACTTGGAGTACACCCCACATTTGTGTAGACTCACCAGCTCCATGTGTCACCATACTTGGAGTACACCCCACATTTGTGTAGACTCACCAGCTCCATGTGTCACCACACCCCACATTTGTGTAGACTCACCAGCTCCATGTGTCACCATACTTGGAGTACACCCCACATTTGTGTAGACTCACCAGCTCCATGTGTCACCACACCCCACATTTGTGTAGACTCACCAGCTCCATGTGTCACCACACCCCACATTTGTGTAGACTCACCAGCTCCATGTGTCACCACACTTGGAGTACACCCACATTTGTGTAGACTCACCAGCTCCATGTGTCACCATACTTGGAGTACACCCCACATTTGTGTAGACTTACCAGCTCCATGTGTCACCACACTTGGAGTACACCCCACATTTGTGTAGACTCACCAGCTCCATGTGTCGCCACACCCCACATTTGTGTAGACTCACCAGCTCCATGTGTCGCCACACCCCACATTTGTGTAGACTCACCAGCTCCATGTGTCACCACACTTGGAGTACACCCCACATTTGTGTAGACTCACCAGCTCCATGTGTCACCACACTTGGAGTACACCCCACATTTGTGTAGACTCACCAGCTCCATGTGTCGCCACACTCCACATTTGTGTAGACTCACCAGCTCCATGTGTCGCCACACCCCACATTTGTGTAGACTCACCAGCTCCATGTGTCGCCACACCCCACATTTGTGTAGACTCACCAGCTCCATGTGTCACCACACTTGGAGTACACCCCACATTTGTGTAGACTCACCAGCTCCATGTGTCACCATACTTGGAGTACACCCCACATTTGTGTAGACTCACCAGCTCCATGTGTCGCCACACCCCACATTTGTGTAGACTCACCAGCTCCATGTGCCCAGTATCCCCCTGACTGCCCAGAACTGTCCCTGGCAGCCGAGGTTTATCCAAACCAAATCCATCTCCACATGAACTCAAACCCGTGACCACCAGGCAAGCATCTATGCCATGGTAGCTCCCTGAGGCAAGCATCTATGTCATGGTGGCTCCCTGGCGAATGTTTGTTGTCACCAATTGTCCTGCCACCTCATCAAACTCATCCTTTCACAATAAATCAATCACCACTGACAAGTCTGTGTTCTACTTCCAACTTCCTGCCACCTGACAGACAACAGTCCATGCAGAATGTTCATTATTCTGACCTCACCAGGCACAGTTCCTCTCAATTATTGGGTGCAATATGTGCAATTCTGTATAGTAACTTATTCTGTATAGTAACTCATTCTGTACAGTAACTCATTCTTGATCCTGTATAGTGCTTACATTCTACCAACACCTGGTAACACGTAGAACTGTGACTGACAATGATCGCACTAATTGGCAATGCAGTCTGTCCATCCTCGTGTTCCACTTGCGAGGGGGGTGTGTCACACCCAGTTCTGCACCTCACAGGTCAGTTGGTCAGACCCCGGCATGCATGTGTGTAGGTTGGCCTTGTCTAGACAGACTGCATCTCAGGTAGCCAGCTCTGTACACCCATGATCATCTGAAAGTTTCACTCATCTCTCTCTCTCTGTCCCGTGTGACGTGCCCAGTGTCAGGTGCCCTTTAGCATGAATCCCATGCATTCTAACTTTTTACCTGTGGTCAGAGTATACTGCAGACATCTGGCTTGTGACCCACACAAGAGGTCATCGTCTGAGCAACATTCTGAGACTGCAAGATCTGACACAGACTTTCACTCTACCATTCACAAAGATCTCCCCACACAGCTGACACAGACGTGCACTCTACCATTCACAAAGATCTCCCCACACAGCTGCCACAGACGTGCACTCTACCATTCACAAAGATCTCCCCACACAGCTGCCACAGACTTTCATTCCTCCATTCACAAAGATCTCTCTACACAGCTGCCACAGACTTTCACTCCTCCATTTAGAAAGTTCTCTCTACACAGCTGCCGCAGACTTTCACTCTACCATTCACAAAGACCCCACACAGCTGCCACAGACGTGCACTCTACCATTCACAAAGATCTCCCCACACAGCTGCCACAGACTTTCACTCCTCCATTTAGAAAGTTCTCTCTATACAGCTGCCACAGACGTGCACTCTACCATTCACAAAGATCTCCCCACACAGCTGCCACAGACTTTCACTCCTCCATTTAGAAAGTTCTCTCTACACAGCTGCCACAGACTTTCACTCCTCCATTTAGAAAGTTCTCTCTACACAGCTGCCACAGACTTTCACTCTACCATTCACAAAGATCTCTCCACACAGCTGCCACAGACTTTCACTCTACCATTCACAAAGATCTCGCCACACAGCTGCCACAAACTTTCACTCTACCATTCACAAAGATCTCCCCACACAGCTGCCACAGACTTTCACTCTACCATTCACAAAGATCTCCCCACACAGCTGCCACAGACTTTCATTCCTCCATTCACAAAGATCTCCCCACACAGCTGCCACAGACTTTCACTCCTCCATTTAGAAAGTTCTCTCTACACAGCTGCCACAGACTTTCACTCTACCATTCACAAAGATCTCCCCACACAGCTGCCACAGACTTTCACTCCTCCATTTAGAAAGTTCTCTCTACACAGCTGCCACAGACTTTCACTCTACCATTCACAAAGATCTCCCCACACAGCTGCCACAGACTTTCACTCCTCCATTTAGAAAGTTCTCTCTACACAGCTGCCACAGACTTTCACTCCTCCATTTAGAAAGTTCTCTCTACACAGCTGCCACAGACTTTCACTCCTCCATTTAGAAAGTTCTCTCTACACAGCTGCACAGACTTTCACTCTACCATTGACAAAGATCTCCCCACACAGCTGCCACAGACTTTCACTCTACCATTCACAAAGATCTCCCCACACAGCTGCCACAGATTTTCACTCCTCCATTTAGAAAGTTCTCTCTACACAGCTGCCACAGACTTTCACTCCTCCATTTAGAAAGTTCTCTCTACACAGCTGCCACAGACTTTCACTCTACCATTGACAAAGATCTCCCCACACAGCTGCCACAGACTTTCACTCTACCATTCACAAAGATCTCCCCACACAGCTGCCACAGACTTTCACTCTACCGTTCACAAAGATCTCTCCACACAGCTGCCACAGACTTTCACTCTACCATTCACAAAGATCTCCCCACACAGCTGCCACAGACTTTCACTCTACCATTCACAAAGATCTCCCCACACAGCTGCCACAGACTTTCACTCTACCATTCACAAAGATCTCCCCACACAGCTGCCACAGACTTTCACTCTACCATTCACAAAGATCTCTCCACACAGCTGCCACAGACTTTCACTCTATACCATTCACAAAGATCTCTCCACACAGCTGCCAGAGACTTTCACTCCTCCATTTAGAAAGTTCTCTCCACACAGCTGCCACAGACTTTCACTCCTCCATTTAGAAAGTTCTCTCCACACAGCTGCCACAGACTTTCACTCCTCCATTTAGAAAGTTCTCTCCACACAGCTGCCACAAACTTTCACTCTACCATTCACAAAGATCTCTCCACACAGCTGCCACATTACCTTCAACACCGCCAGCAGCCACATTTCTAGTGACATGTTTTCTCCGCTTGATCTCCACCCCCTGGCTGTTACTGCTGCTGTTGTTATTGCTGTTGCTGCTGTTGTTGTTGCTGCTGTTACAGCTGCTGGAGCTGGCCGGCTGCACCTGTGTGAACTGGTGGTGGTGGCCCTGCATGCGGCTCCAGTGTTCCCGCTCTTGTAGAAATCGCCCGACTGTGTAGCGGGGCATCTAACAAACAAACAACATGACACATGAGCATTGGGAAGACAAACATTCTCTGTGCAATGACAGCAAACATGACACATGAGCATTGGGAAGACAAACATTCTCTGTGCAATGACAGCAAACATGACACACAAGCATTGGGAAGACAAACATTCTCTGTGCAATGACAGCAAACATGACACATTAGCATTGGGAAGACAAACATTCTCTGTGCAATGACAGCAAACAAGACACATGAGCATTGGGAAGACAAACATTCTCTGTGCAATGACAGCAAACATGACACATCAGCATTGGGAAGACAAACATTCTCTGTGCAATGACAGCAAACATGACACACAAGCATTGGGAAGACAAACATTCTCTGTGCAATGACAGCAAACATGACACATCAGCATTGGGAAGACAAACATTCTCTGTGCAATGACAGCAAACAAGACACATGAGCATTGGGAAGACAAACATTCTCTGTGCAATGACAGCAAACATGACACATCAGCATTGGGAAGACAAACATTCTCTGTGCAATGACAGCAAACATGACAAGACAGAGATCTATAGTTGTGCTTTATGTACCACACTAAAGAATGCAATAAGGTAAACATTAAATAATGAGAATGTTGGAAAACTTAACCACTGATGGTAAAAATCTGATAATTGTTTAAAAACATATACAGGAAACAAAAGGTAGCCATGAGACTTGACAAAGAAATGGAGCTGTTCAACTAAAACTTCTCTTAACAAACTTGGGGGACTGCTGTGTTTGGGCAAGACAGTCTGAATCAGATTTGAAGAATGAGTGGCTCTCATGTCATGATGGAGGGACTAACGTCTAGTTACCCACATATCCATCCCTTCATGGAACTTGAGGCCTTCCTGCCATGCTTCCAACAATGGAAGAGCCACTTGGAGATGTCTGTGCCACCTCCAGGAACGGTGTTGAAGGGGATTCATGCTTCCAGGAGAATCATTCTATTTTTTCTGACCAAATGTCCCATAATTATTTTAACAAATCTCATATCTATGTGGGGTCCTGGGAAGGTAACCTGGCTAACAAATGCCTGGAAGAAGTTAGATGTGTTTTAGGTTCAAATATTGCAGCTCTGCTGTAAACAGGCACAACACAATTATGTCTAAAACAACATTCTGGACGAACACAGAAGAAGAATATCTAGGTGGGGTGATGAGACCTAGACCAAAAATGTCCAGACAAAAGTGGAAATGAGGTAAAACTGATTACCTTGCCTTTCAACTTCCTGCGTCCCAGTCGAATCTCTCTACCAGTCTGCAGAGAACATTTGAACATGGTCACAAACAAGCTTCAGCAAACAGAATCAACACATTCACAGAACATGGTCACAAACAAGCTTCAGCAAACAGAATCAACACAAGAACAGAACATGGCCACAAACAAGCTTCAGCAAACAGAATCAACACAAGAACAGAACATGGTCACAAACAAGCTTCAGCAAACAGAATCAAGACAAGTATCCCACAACACACCAACTGCTCATCTCCCCCAACCACCTGGTCTGGGGCAGATGCTGGTGATGATGACCTTTCACTGCTCCCTGTCATATCATATTCTAATCCAGTCGACGTCACTCACATTATCATGTGCTGCCCAGCTGCGACAGTTTCCCACATATAGCTCATTTCTCTATCCCACCTCCTCTGTTGATATGCCCTATAGATTGCATTTGTCTTTTCTTCATAATCGGTTTGTTGGTCAGTCAGTTGGTCAGTTATCTGTTGGGGTACCATCCTTGCACTCTGGACATGTCCACAGGTGCTCAGATTCACATCCGGGCAAAATCAAGTGACCCTGAACTAGGAACACTCTCAAAGGACGGCACAGCACACACATCTATGCATGTGTTACAGACAATCACCAGGAACACACACACATCTATGCATGCGTTACAGACAGCAAGTCACTAGGCACACACACACATCTATCCATGTGTTACAGACAATCACCAGGAACACACACATCTATGCATGTGTTACAGACAATCACCAGGAACACACACACATCTATGCATGTGTTACAGACAGCAAGTCACTAGGCACACACACACACATCTATGCATGTGTTACAGACAGCAAGTCACTAGGCACACACACACACACATCTATGCATGCGTTACAGACAGCAAGTCACTAGGCACACACACACACATCTATGCATGCGTTACAGACAGCAAGTCACTAGGCACACACACACACACATCTATGCATGTGTTACAGACAATCACTAGGCACACACACACATCTATGCCTGTGTTACAGTCAACAAGTCAAAGACCCTTTTCTTGTGGGTATTTGATGCTAGCCCCATATTTGAATAGATCAATCGGCAGGTGACGTGGTGAACATCATGCCGGCCGCTGTGACTTTGTTATTAAGAATCACCACAATAATCTCACCCCAGAGACCATACATGCACATCGCCTCACAAACACCGTATACCTTGAACACCGAAGAAAAATCTGACCTCACAAACAATACCTCACAAACTCTTTATATGAACCTGACCCCACAAGCAACACCTCACAGAAATCTGACCCCACAAACAGCACCTCACAAACCCCATATACAAACCTGACCCCACAAACAGCACCTCACAAACCCCATACACACACCTGAACTCACAAACAGCACCTCACAAACCTGACCTCACAAACCCCATACACATACCTGACCTCACAAATAGCACCTCACAAACCCCATACACAAACCTGACTCCACAAACATCATATACAAACCTGACCCCACATACCTGACCCCACAAACTCCATACACAAACCTGATCCCACAAACATCATATACAAACCTAACTCCACAAACTTCATACACAAACCTGACCCCACAGACCCCATACACAAACCTTACCCCACAAACCCATAAAAAAACCTGACCACAAAAAACAGAACACACAAAGCTCACCCCACATACCTGACCCCACAAGCTCCATACACAAACCTGATCCCAAAAACTCCATACATAAACCTGACCCACAGACAAACCTGATCCCAGAAACAGCACACACAAAGTTCACCCCACATACCTGACCCCCACAAACTGCATACACAAACCTGATCCCACAAACATCATATACAAACCTTATCCCACAAACCCATAAAAAAACCTGACCACAAAAAACAGCACACACAAAGCTCACCCCACAAGCTCCAAACACAAACCTGATCCCACAAACTCCATACATAAACCTGACCCCACAAACCTATACACAAACCTGACCCCCAGAAACAGCACACACAAAGTTCACCCCACATACCTGACCCCCACAAACCTGATCCCATAAACCCCATACACAAACCTGACCCTGCAAACAGCACACACACACAGCTCACCCCAGACATCAGGCGTCCCATCCTGGCCTTGAAACTCTGATTGGTGAACTTGGGAAGATGAGCAAATGTCCCAGTGAGTATTCTTTCAAAATCCGAGTGAATGCACAGAGGTTCATCAGTGACCCGCTCATTTTCCCACCAAGGGACGATGTCTGGGATCCCACAGGCCGGACCTGGCTCATGGAAAAAGTCGCTCTGCTCATCGTCGGCTGCAGGAAATACAGGAATGATTGTATTGAAGACCAATAGTGCAGCAAGACATCAGTGTTTCACCTACACCAGGTAATTATCTAAAACAAACACCTACACCAGGTAATTATCTAAAACAGGAAACCACCTACACCAGGTAATTATCTAAAAACAGGAAACTACCTACACCAGGTAATTGTCTAAAACAGGAAACCATCTACACCAGGTAATTATCTAAAACAGGAAACCACCTACACCAGGTAATTGTCTAAAACAGGAAACCATCTACACCAGGTAATTATCTAAAACAGGAAACCACCTACACCAGGTAATTATCTAAAACAGGTAACCACCTACACCAGGTAATTATCTAAAATGTAACCACCAACACCAGGTAATTATCTAACACAGGTAATCACCCACACCAGGTAATTATCTAAAACAGGTAACCGCCTACACCAGGTAATTAACTAAAACAGGTAAACACCTAAAGCAGGTAATTATCTAAAAAAAAGCTCTCCTACACCAGGTAATTATCTAAAACAGGTAACCATCTACACCAGGTAATTATCTAAAACAGGTAACCATCTACACCAGGTAATTATCTAAAACAGGTAACCACCTGCACCAGGTAACCATCTACACCATGTAAATGCCTAAACCAAGTAATACACCAAGTCACAAACAACACCAGGTAACCACCTATACCAGCTAACACACCTGGTGGCCACTATGCCAGATCACACACACAGCCCAAGCTTACCCTCTCTGGTGGCCACTATGCCAGATCACACACACAGCCCAAGCTTACCCTCTCTGGTGGCCACTATGCCAGATCACACACACAGCCCAAGCTTACCCTCTCTGGTGGCCACTATGCCAGATCACACACACAGCCCAAGCTTACCCTCTCTGGTGGCCACTATGCCAGATCACACACACAGCCCAAGCTTACCCTCTCTGGTGGCCACTATGCCAGATCACGCACACAGCCCAAGCTTACCCTCTCTGGTGGCCACTATGCCAGATCACGCACACAGCCCAAGCTTACCCTCTCTGGTGGTCACTATTCCAGATCACGCACGCAGCCCAAGCTTACCCTCTCTGGTGGCCACTATGCCAGATCACGCACACAGCCCAAGCTTACCCTCTCTGGTGGCCACTATGCCAGATCACACACACACAGCCCAAGCTTACCCTCTCTGGTGGCCACTATGCCAGATCACGCACACAGCCCAAGCTTACCCTCTCTGGTGGCCACTATGCCAGATCACGCACACAGCCCAAGCTTACCCTCTCTGGTGGCCACTATGCCAGATCACGCACACAGCCCAAGCTTACCCTCTCTGGTGTCCTCGTTGTTGCCGTTCATGTCACTGTCAAACTCACTGCTGCTGAGCGAACTCTCCCTAGTGACATGAGAGATATCAAACCAGAAATAAGATCACACACGAACAAATATAAAACCAGAAATAAGATCACACATGAACAGATATAAAACCAGAAATAAGATCACACATGAACAGATATAAAACCAGAAATAAGATCACACATGAACAGATATAAAACCAGAAATAAGATCACACATGAACAGATATAAAACCAGAAATAAGATCACACATGAACAGATATAAAACCAGAAATAAGATCACACATGAACAGATATAAAACCAGAAATAAGATCACACATGAACAGATATAAAACCAGAAATAAAATCACACTGTCAGTTATCAGTTATCAGTTGGGGTATCTTCGTTGCACTCCGGACATGTCCATAGGTGCTCAGATCCTCCCCCCAGCATATTCATCAGCGTCCGGTGGCTAATAGTGCCAGTTCTGTGTTGGTTGACGAGGTACCTCGTTTTCCCGAAGTACCTCTCGCGTCTGGCTGTGCCGATTCTTACTCCCAAGTCTTTCATCCTGGACAGCGATGTGGATTCACTGACGTCAAAGTCCTCAGTTGTCGACATATCTGTAAGGTCGTTAATAACATCGGCACGATCCATGGGATGGCGATCTACAGGGGGTGCAGAGCCAGCCAGTTTGTCAGCTCGTTCATTTCCCTCGACTCCCGCATGTCCCGGGACGAAGATGAAGGTGACTTTACGGACAACGGACTACCGCAGCGAATCAGTCCACTGTCTGCGTACAGATCCAGCATCGACCTTCCTAATCATGCTCATTGAATCACTTAGTATACACACGTTGGTATAATGCTGTGATTCCAGCCATATGAAAGCCTGTGTAACTGCCATCACCTCCATCGTCATGCTGCTCGTGGTCATAGAGTGGGCACCACTGGATTCTTGAACGGTTCGGCCCGCTGATCGGGCTGTAAATGCCCACGCACTTCTCTGCTACTTTACAACAGAAAATCACACATGAAAAAATAAGATCAAACATAGAGCTACTAATGCAAAGTCGTGCCGCAGGCATATGTGAGTTAATTCAACTGTGACACTCAGGCGCATGTACAGGTACCATAACGGCCAATTTCACGACCGATTAAACAAATTAACTTTGTTGTGCGCACGTAAAAAATCCCTTGGCAGTTGGAAATAAAAAAACAGTAGCCTAACGGCGCTGCCCGGGCAAAATTTTGAGTTTAAAATCTACCCAAGTATTTCAGGCTCATTGCCGGTGCTATGGAGTTTGTGCACTGAGCTGAGATTCTCCAGACTCAGGCTTGAGTTAGGAGTAGAACGGATGTTACACCCGTGTAACCGTGATGTTGATCTGTCAACTAAACTAAACTAAACTGTCACACAGAGACAGGATATAGGATGATATGTCACATAGAGACAGGATATGGGATGATATGTCACACAGAGACATGATACGGGGAGATATACACTCAGAGGCAGAATATGGAGAGATATGACACACAGAGACAGGATATGAGAACAATCAGGAACTTACTGAGAGATGCTCGCAACCTCCATCCTGTCGACATGAAATGCTGCCCCCTTACGGTGCGTCAGAATCTCGGTGTGAGGGCATGTGCTATAATCTGTGCGACTTTTACTGCTGCGTTTCCGTTTCCCAGCTGTAAAAGTATACGAATGAGGTAAGCTGCCAGAAGGGGACACCAAACCTCGTTGAATGGAATAAACTGAACGTTCCGCCATGGTTAAAGGATACTCTTCTGTCCTCCTCACCAAATGTTTCTCTCCGGAGTCGGCATCAGACAGGATGTGATCTGTCAATGGTGAAGAGTCTACAGCCATGGTTTTAAATCTCCTACGCCGACGCTGTGGACGCAACGGAGAAAGGTTTTCAGTGAAGGAGTCAGATTCCACTGGCGGTACAGAATCCACAAGTGGAACCGTCAGTTTGGGGATTCGCTGACGGGCGGCCAGATCATCCGAGTCACTGTGTATCACATTTCCTGCATAGTCTCTGATTGGGTGTTCGTCGATGCTACTTTCTGAAGCCTCGCTGATTGTCCCCCGCTTCCAGTAATAATTGTTGGCAGACGGGCGTCGAATTCCTCGACGCTTCTTGACATAGCGTCGTGGGTATGTGTTTGAACTGGCACCCTCTGCCTGAGATGTACCAGGCCTGCCAACGTTGGCAGTTTCTTCAAGTGCTGATGTGAGGTCTTGCACGAGCTCATCCATTCTGATAAAATTCCGCTGCGCAAACACTCTGAGGTTTTCAAAATCTTTCACAATAGTACTCTCCATCTGGACCCCACACAATGCTGGAACAAAGCAGACAAAAATTACTAAATGAAACTATACAATCTGGGTGGAGCAGACAAAAATTATTACATTAAATTATACAATCTTGGTGGAGCAGACAACAATTATTACATGAAACTATGCAATCTGGGTGGAGTACTACATTAAACTATACAATCTGGGTGGAGCAGACAGAAATTACTACATTAAACTATACAATCTTGGTGGAGCAAACAAAAATTATTACATTAAATTATACAATCTTGGTGGAGCAGACAACAATTATTACATGAAACTATACAATCTGGGTGGAGTACTACATTAAACTATACAATCTGGGTGGAGCAGACAGAAATTACTACATTAAACTATACAATCTTGGTGGAGCAGACAAAAATTATTACATTAAATTATACAATCTTGGTGGAGCAGACAGAAATTACTACATTAAACTATGCAATCTGGGTGGAGTACTACATTAAACTATGCAATCTGGGTGGAGCAGACAGAAATTATTACATGAAACTATACAATCTGGGTGGAGTACTACATTAAACTATACAATCTGGGTGGAGCAGACAGAAATTACTACATTAAACTATACAATCTTGGTGGAGCAGACAAAAATTATTACATTAAATTATACAATCTTGGTGGAGCAGACAACAATTATTACATGAAACTATACAATCTGGGTGGAGTACTACATTAAACTATACAATCTGGGTGGAGTACTACATTAAACTATACAATCTGGGTGGAGTACTACATTAAACTATACAATCTGGGTGGAGCAGACAGAAATTACTACATTAAACTATACAATCTTGGTGGAGCAGACAGAAATTACTACATTAAACTACACAATCAGGGTGGAGCAGACAGAAATTACTACATTAAACTATACAATCTGGGTGGAGCAGACAACAATTACTACATTAAACTATACAATCTGGGTGGAGCAGACAACAATTACTACATTAAACTATACAATCTGGGTGGAGCAGACAGAAATTACTACATTAAACTATACAATCTGGGTGGAGCAGACAGAAATTACTACATTAAACTATACAATCTGGGTGGAGCAGACAACAATTACTACATTAAACTACACAATCAGGGTGGAGCAGACAGAAATTACTACATTAAACTATACAATCTGGGTGGAGCAGACAGAAATTACTACATTAAACTACACAATCAGGGTGGAGCAGACAGAAATTACTACATTAAACTATACAATCTGGGTGGAGCAGACAACAATTACTACATTAAACTATACAATCAGGGTGGAGCAGACAGAAATTACTACATTAAACTATACAATCTGGGTGGAACAGGCAGAAATTAGTATATTAAACTATACAATCAGGGTGGAGCAGAGGTTCCAAATGTTGCTGTATGTAGCCGGGACGCAGTGTTGGGGTGAGCGCCCAACATTGCTTAAATACCCCAATTGCTAGTGAATACATAACCTATGCAGCAAAAGTCCAACTCCTGGCCTTCACGTGGCGGAACTGTTTCTACTAACAGGAGAAGGGGCGACCGCGAGTTTCTGGCGCCAGAAAATAACCAGTGTGCTCTAGATGTGTATACACATACATGCATGTGCAGACACGTGTGTTCGTGTGTACACATCTAAACTCGAGTAAGACCACAATCTGCTCTAGCAAAGAAAGGTGCTGAAGACGGAGGCAACCAGCCAAGAGGCGCACCACAGAAATCAGGATGCCGCGCAATCACGCAAAATGGAATATGTCGACTACTGCTAAATTTTATGGTGCTCGCCCTGCTTTGGACCCCCAGGCAGGTGCAGTGCCGGGCCCTATGTCTCGAAAGGGTCCAACCACAACTACTGGAGGTCCTTCTCAGATGTCCTGTGGAGCCAGGGGACATGAGAATAGGATGACTGGCCATACTAAACGAAGACTTAAAATAATGCACTGGAATGCGGAGGGAGTCAGCAACAACAAAAATAGAATTAGAAAAAATCTTGGACCAAGAAAAAGTAAGCATATGTTGCTTGCAAGAAACTCACCTCAATGAAAATATAGCCTTCAAAATCAGAGGCTACCAGTGTTACCGATCTGACCGAAAGGATAGGCGAAAAGGTGGGATACTGACCCTTGTAAAAAATAACATCATTGCTTCCCAAATCGAAGTCTACATGGAAGGGGCTGAGTATCAGACACTTAAACTTAAGACAGGTAATACAGACCTACATCTGATCAATTACTACTGTCCAAGTGACCGCCCACAGGCACTGGACACACTACCATTAACAGAAAAAATGATTGTGTGTGGCGATTTCAACAGCCACTCGTAGAGTTGGGGCTATGATCACATGGACCAGAGAGGAGAGAGACTGGAAGACTGGCAGGATGAGAATAGATTCATCTTGGTTAACAAGCCGTCCGACCCACATACTTTCTATTCGAGATCATGGCACTCTACAACTACACCTGACCTAGCGTGGAACATTACACGAATTGTTGGGAAACAACTTGGTGGCACCGACCATCGGCCAGTCTTTCTAACTATAGAAAATTAGCTTTAAGTAAAAGCAGCACCCTCTCGAGGTGGAACTACAAGAAAGCAGACTGGGAAATGTACAAGAATCGCACCAGCATACTGGTTAGAAACCTGAACACTGAGAAAGACATAAATAAAGTAGTTGAAGAGTTTGGGAAATGCTTACTACAGGCAGCGCGAGAAACAGTACCAAGAGGAGCCCGAAAACAATATAAACCCTACTGGAGTAGTGAACTGGAACAGTTGCATAATGATGTAGAAGTGTGTAGAAAGCAAGCAGAGGCCACACCCAGCCAAGAGCACCACAATAAATTCCAGCACGCAAAAGCCAAATTTCAAAGGGCCAAGCTGCAGGCTAGACGGAAAAGCTGGCAGGAGAAAACAGAGTCTCTGAACTTTGAAAGAGACACAAGGAAATTGTGGAAGCTAATAAAACAACTTAATGATGAGGGCACAGGGAGAAACTCAAAAATTGCACTACATAAAGATGGAAACATCTTAACAAGAAAGCAAGTAGCTGACCATTTTGCGGACTCATTCGCACAGGATAACAATATCAAAATTAGTCCAGAGAAACAACAAGAGATTCGAGAGAAACGACAACATACAGGACAGAAGGAAATAATACATGAGGTTTTGGAGGCACCCATCACAATCAGCGAACTGGAGCTAGCCATATAAAAACTGAAAATGAGTAAGTCACCAGGAGCTGATGGTATCTCCAATGAAATGATCAGGAACCTAGGAACAGAGGCCAAAGCAAAGCTGTTGCAGATCTTCAATAACAGCTGGACCTTAGGCAGTGTTCCACAAGCCTGGAGAGAAGCAATCATGATACCCCTCCTAAAATCAGGGAAAGATGGTTCCATTGCCTCTAGCTACAGACCAATTAGCCTCACCAGCTGTCTCTGCAAAACACAGGAGCGCATCATCAATCACAGACTGCAGTAGTATATTGAAAGTGAAAATATCCTTGTGCCACAGCAGGCTGGCTTTAGGCAGTGCTACTCAATGGAAGATCAGGCAACCTACCTCTCTCAAGAAATTGAGGATGCATTCCAAGAGAAGAAGCTGGTGCTTGCGGCATGGATAGATTTGAAGAAAGCCTTTGACAAAGTCTGGAAAGAAGGTCTGATGAAGAAACTGAGAACCTGCAAAGTCAATGGAAGAATGTACAAATGGGTGAAAGCATACTTGCACAACAGAAGAGCCCGAGTACAGATAGACGGACTCAAGAGCCAGAAAGTTCTACTGTGTCACGGTGTTCCCCAGGGCGGAGTCTTGTCCCCCACACTTTTTCTAATCTTCATTAATGATCCTGTTGCTAATCTACCGCATGGAATTAAAGCGGCAATGTACGCAGACGACCTGGTTTTATGGAGCACAAATGAACATGCATTAGTGGCCACCAAATTGCTACAAAGAGCGGTAGATACATTTGCTGCATGGGCAAATAGATGGTGTGTCAGCATAAACACTGACAAGTGCAGCACCACCCTATTTACCCTCTCTCCAAAACAAAAGGCAGGGACCATCCAGATAAATGGAACACCCCTAAGAGAAGATAAAGAACCAACATACCTTGGAGTAACATTTGATGGCAGGCTGACATGGAGAAAGCACATCAACAAAGCAGTAGCAAAAGCCAGAAGGAAAATAGCCATCCTGAGAAAGCTAGGTGGAACCACATGGGGAGCCAGTGGGAAAATACTTAGCAAAGTTTATCAACAGAGCATACGACCACACCTGGAATACGGGTCAACTGTGTGGTGTTCGGCATCAAAAACCGCACTACAAGAGTTGGACAAAGTGCAAAATTAAGCACTTAGAGTCACCACAGGAGGGATGAGATCAACCCCTATAGTGGAAATGGAGAAGATGGGGAGGACATAAGCACTGAGTGAGCGCAGAGATACGAAAACGCTAATACAAGCAGAAAAGTTCCTCAGCTTGCCAGGCCACCCTATGAAGAACAGATCTGAAAACCTAGCTATGGGGCGGTTGAAAAGAAGTAGTTTTATCCACCAGTCCAAACGACTCTGCAGAGAAACCACGGATCTGCCCACAGTTGGTATCCCCCTAACAACTATTCCAGAGCGAACTCCATGGAAAGATGAGCATAGACTATCATTTCAAATCCAGACAAAAGTGAGAGGAATATTTGACAAGGAAGAACAGAACAGTGTGCAGCGCAGAACAGCCACTCTCAGCTTCCTTGATGAAGAATACCCACAGGACCTCTGGATCCGAGTCTACACAGATGGGTCAGCACAAAATGCTGTTCGAAATGGAGGAGCAGGAGTGTACATAGAATACCCAAATAATACTAGGGACACAGCTAGAGTACCGACAGGAAAGTACTGCCATAACTACGATGCTGAAATTGAGGCAATCAAGATAGCAACAGAGAAATTACTAAATACCAGCAATGGTACACAACCTGTGGTGCTATTGACAGATGCAAAATCAGTACTCGAGGCGCTCCTAAAACAGGTAACCACCTACACCAGGTAATTATCTAAAACAGGTAACCACCTACTAAGGACACTACTTTCTGGACTTAGCAGTCAGCATAAGGTCACCATACAGTGGATACCATCCCACTGTGGAGTACCCGGGAACGACAGAGCTGATCAATTGGCTAAGGAAGGAGCCAAAGAAGAACAGCCTGATGTGCCCGTTACATACCACCAAAAGAAAAGAATGATCAAATCAGTCAGAAAGCCACCAAAACCTGCTCAAGATGACTACGTTATGGACAGACTAGAACAAGTCATTATTCTGCGCCTCAGAACAGGGCACTATAGATTACGCAACCACATGTATACAAAATTCAAGATTGGTGAAACAGCCATGTGCACATGTGGATTGGCGTCGCAGACAGCAGAGCACATACTTCAAGACTGCCCAAAATACAACATATCTAGGCAAACCTTCTGGCCTAGAGAGATGACGGTGGAAGATAAACTCTATGGACCGCTGTGTGAACTGAAAAAGACAGTTCAATTCATACAAGAGACAGCATTGCAGTTATAGACATATTTCAAGCAAACGAAAGAAGAAGAAGGGTGGAGCAGACAGAAATTACTGCATGAAACTATGAGGGGTTAGTTTAGTTTGTTTGTTTAGTCGATGGATCAACATCACGGCACACGGGTGTAACCCATAAGTGCTCCGTTCTCCTCCTAACTCAAATCTGAGTCTGGAGAAACTCAGCTCAGGGCACGAACTCCGTAGCACCGCCGAGGATCCTGAAAATACTTTGGGTAGATTTTTAACTCAAAATTTTGCCCGGGCAGCGCCGTTAGGCTACTCTTTTTCGATTTCCAACTGCCAAGGGATTTTTTACGTGCACAAAAATTGTGTCCGATCTCACTACCCAGAGACCAGGGGAAATTTATTACTAGAAGTCCACAAGAAAAAATCCCGGCATCACCGAGGCTTGAAACCGGGACCTCTAGCACTCGAGGCGGACACCATACCTCGAGACCACGCAGACCCCCAAAGGGGCTTCAACTGAAAACTTTAATAGTGTGTGTGTGTGTGTGAATATATTCTGAAAATGTACGGAACAATTGTATCAGTTTTTTATGTAGTCACCATTGCGCTCAATGCAAGTTCTCCAGCGCCGATAAAATGCTTGATTCCTGTAGTAAAAAATTCTCTTGGTTGCATGTGTAACCACTCATGCATCACCTGCTGTACCTCTTCAGTGGACCAAAAAAAAAAAATTATAATTAATTTGAACGAGGTGCCCATAAATTTAATCTTGTCTGCTCTGTCCAACATATGTTGAAAACTTGAAAATTCCTAAACCAGTAAGTTACTTATTTCTATCTTGCATTTCCTTGTCATTATAAGTTTGGTGACACACATAAGTTTGATGGTACGAAAATCTTCACTCCTGGCCTCTTGAACAAATACAGATTTTAACATATCATATCACTACTGATGTTGTAAATGTCTTTATAGAACTTTATTCCGGCACTCTTCTGAATAACAGTCCTAAATTATTTAGTGTAAAAAGTATCCCTTACAGGGCCTCATTAGGTGATGTTGTCGACCACTTCCGGGTCAATGTGACGTGGACAGCTAGACCAATCGATGGATGCAATAAATGTTTCCTGGGCCCGGAGGGCCCTGACTGTCATCGGAGTGTATATCTATTTCCACATATAACTGATAGGTATACACTCCGACGACTGTGAGGGCCCTGACTGTCATCGGAGTGTATATCTATTTCCACATATAACTGATAGGTATACACTCCGACGACTGTGAGGGCCCTGACTGTCATCGGAGTGTATATCTATTTCCACATATAACTGATAGGTATACACTCCGACGACTGTGAGGGCCCTGACTGTCATCGGAGTGTATATCTATTTCCACATATAACTGATAGGTATACACTCCGACGACTGTGAGGGCCCTGACTGTCATCGGAGTGTATATCTATTTCCACATATAACTGATAGGTATACACTCCGACGACTGTGAGGGCCCTGACTGTCATCGGAGTGTATATCTATTTCCACATATAACTGATAGGTATACACTCCGACGACTGTGAGGGCCCTGACTGTCATCGGAGTGTATATCTATTTCCACATATAACTGATAGGTATACACTCCGACGACTGTGAGGGCCCTGACTGTCATCGGAGTGTATATCTATTTCCACATATAACTGATAGGTATACACTCCGACGACTGTGAGGGCCCTGACTGTCATCGGAGTGTATATCTATTTCCACATATAACTGATAGGTATACACTCCGACGACTGTGAGGGCCCTGACTGTCATCGGAGTGTATATCTATTTCCACATATAACTGATAGGTATACACTCCGACGACTGTGAGGGCCCTGACTGTCATCGGAGTGTATATCTATTTCCACATATAACTGATAGGTATACACTCCGACGACTGTGAGGGCCCTGACTGTCATCGGAGTGTATATCTATTTCCACATATAACTGATAGGTATACACTCCGACGACTGTGAGGGCCCTGACTGTCATCGGAGTGTATATCTATTTCCACATATAACTGATAGGTATACACTCCGACGACTGTGAGGGCCCTGACTGTCATCGGAGTGTATATCTATTTCCACATATAACTGATAGGTATACACTCCGACGACTGTGAGGGCCCTGACTGTCATCGGAGTGTATATCTATTTCCACATATAACTGATAGGTATACACTCCGACGACTGTGAGGGCCCTGACTGTCATCGGAGTGTATATCTATTTCCACATATAACTGATAGGTATACACTCCGACGACTGTGAGGGCCCTGACTGTCATCGGAGTGTATATCTATTTCCACATATAACTGATAGGTATACACTCCGACGACTGTGAGGGCCCTGACTGTCATCGGAGTGTATATCTATTTCCACATATACTCCGACGACTGTGAGGGCCCTGACTGTCATCGGAGTGTATATCTATTTCCACATATAACTGATAGGTATACACTCCGACGACTGTGAGGGCCCTGACTGTCATCGGAGTGTATATCTATTTCCACATATACTCCGACGACTGTGAGGGCCCTGACTGTCATCGGAGTGTATATCTATTTCCACATATAACTGATAGGTATACACTCCGACGACTGTGAGGGTCCTCCGGGCCCAAAAACATTTATTGCATCCATTGATCGGTCTATCAGTCCACGTTACACTGAACCAGAAGTGATCGACAACACATTCAATGCTCGTTCCGATATGTACAATTTTTTCACAAAGAACATGCTTTCGGACAGTATTTACAACTTTTGTGCCACAATTTCCACATATAACTGTGAAATATTATTGGTATGTTATGTAATTCCATTTTCTCAGTTCTATATTTTAATTCGCAGCATTTAATTTTAAAAAAAATTTACATCACCTAATGAGGCCCTGTAAGGGATGCTTTTTACACTAAATAATTTAGGACCGTTATTCGGAAGAGTGCCCTTTATTCCAAGTTTACTTTATAATCCAAAATTTCCCAGTGTTTCTAATGATTTCATTTGACCCATACATTCTTCTTTTTTTTTTTTCATGTTTAATAACATCAGTGACTTATTCGTTTAGTATATTAATATAGGGTCACGAAAACGGCTACAGACAGGAAAAGCAAAGCAAAGTAGGAGGTTGACCTTCTAATCTATTCTAGTTGTACTGAACATGATAAGTCTCCGGTTACAACTGAGTTTAGTTACTGACCTGACCTGTGTCCACGGAGACAAACTGCCACTTTCAGCGTCACTTAAAAATAACTATTTAATATTGTCTACCGTGTTTCCTCATCTCTACTTCTGTCCTGTACTTATATAAGCGCCAATCAATACGTGTATAGATCACTAATATTAAATTTCCTTTGCTACACATCTCACAAATGTCAACCGTCTAACTCCAGGGTCCGGGTTCCCTAGCAAATGATAAAAAAAAAAACTACAAACAACATTGTAATTGTAGCAGGTGGGATGTCAACAGCACAGTAAAGTTATACACTTGCTAAGGTCATGTTTACCGGTCCATGGTGATACAAGACGAACAAACAGTCGGCGTCCACTACATACCTCGCGCATTTCAAGAGAGAGAATGAAGCCACGGACCCGGCAACAGGCTGTCGTCCTGGTCGCTCTAGAACCCAGCAGTCGCCATGATGATGGTCTCGGCAACTCTCGCGAGATCTCCGGGTACATGTGCCAGGTCAGCAACAATCTTTCCACTCTGTTCTTTATTTTTTACCTGTCATCACCTTTACACGCTAATTATTTCACAGATGAGGCAAAACAGACCTTTGTGTCTCTTTCCAGACAAAGCCTCTTCTGTATTTTCTAAGTTAAACTCTATATTTTCTGTAAGAGTCAGTTATTAAACAGAAACGACATAATAAACTTCTGTTTGTTATCTGGCAACAGTCTTTCTACGACACCCAGCACAAAATGAACAATACAGTTCTGAGATCGCCTTCAGGTTCTTCGTTCATTAAAACAGTCATCATTGCTGACTCTCTGCCCAGAGTTAAACAGTCAACAACATTGCACGTGCGACATGCCACAAGTGCTCGCCCCCTCCTTCAGTGCCCAACCAAGAGTATACTGATAATTCTAGTCGCTGCATGTTTCAAGTTTAATCATTAAACGTTGGCTTTTGCATGTTCCCCTACACATTGAATATCATCCACACACCCCACGCATTGTCCTCTCTCCAGACGTGAATCTCTTTCCCGTATTGCTGCACCTTTCACTCAGTCCCAAAGATCTGTCATCAAGCCAGTCTTGTCCACACCCAGCACGCCACCCAATAGAGAGGCAGCAGCCAGTCTATCAGCTTGAGCATTTCCTCGCACACCCACATGTCCTAGGCCAGTGGTTCTCAACCTTTTTTGGCCCGTGCCCCCCTTCACCATATTTTCAGAACGTCATTCCCCCCCCCCACTTCCTATCAAAAATTTGGCCCGTGCCCACCTTCACTGTATTTTCAGAACGTCATTCCCCCCCCCCCCTTTTCATATTTCCTATCTAAAAATCCCCCCCCCCCCTACACAGTGTACGTAAAAATGGAAGGTACATTTAATAGCATATACTAAAACAAGTCTAGACATCCACATAAAACATGATTTGTGGGTCTACTTACTTTATAAAATGAATTTTAGAAGGATGAGATGTACATAACTGTAAAGTATGAAGGGAAAAACAATATCAAATAATCGGTTCTTGTATTAACGCGATCTTGAAATGGCCTTCATTCCCTCCCTGGAAACTCCAAAATTCCCCCCGGGGGGGGGGGGGGGGAAATTCCCCACCGGTTGAGAACCACTGTCCTAGGCAGACAATCTTCATGTTGTTGAGCAATACAGAACCCTCCACGCGGAGCATACACGTTTCTATACTACCCTGCGTGCTCTGAAAGTCCGCTACAACATGGCATATCTGTACCACTCTCCGGCTAAAGAAACAACGCCTATACAACCATCATATCCATATACATTCTCCGGCTGGAATTCATAATATACGCTATGCCCTTCTCTTGTAGTGTTCCTTAACCTTCACGGTTGAGTTGAGTTAAGAACCGACATCACTGCACTCAGGACATTCCCATACGTGTTCCGTCCCCTCGTTCAACAACCAGCGAAGAGTCATGCTACTAATCGTTCCCATCGCTATCTGATTAAAAGTTCTCCTGGTCTTCCCTCTCAGTTTTGAGATTCTTCCAGAACCCCTGCCGATCCCCCGCAATCTCATTCTTTCCACTTATGGGTTCTCAATCTGTTCCTCCGCCTTCTCCACCTGGTCCCACAAGCGCACGACCACCTCCCCCTTGTCTATAGGCAATCTACCACCAAGAGGTACATTCCCTGCTAGCTTATCTGCCTGTTCATTCTCCCCACACCCCCGCATGACCAGGGCAAAATATCCATACAATTCTCACAATCTGTGACCTCTGAAGCGACGATAGCCATTCCACACATAACATTCCTTTCTCCACCTTGCTAAGCATACTCTTTGAATCCGTAATGAACACAACGTGTGTTGCAATAGTCTCCTCTAGCCACCAGAATGCCGCTGTTACTTCCTCCACCTCCATTCTCATGCTGGAGGTCGTAGTCTCATATACCAGACTCTCCTTTTTCAAGACTCGTCCATTATTAGCCTTTGCAATAAAGCCCCAGCCACTACGTCTGTTTCTCACCACTGACACATCGGTGTAGATGACTATGTCACCTTGATGTGTGTTGCTCTGGATCAGCTGTTGAACTTCAAACTTAGTGCGGCCCGCTGCCCATTCTCTGCACTCACCACCCAGTGTTATTATTACATTGTGCCAGTCCGTCATGTCTTCCGGTACTTCAACCCACTCTCTTTCACGATTGATGGTCTGTAGATCACACAAACCTTTACAAAGACGCTCCATTTATCTCTCATCCAGACCCATCCTTGGATAATATCACTGCACTTAGACATGAACGGTCACTTGTTAGCTGTTGCATGGAACAGGGCCGTGCCGTGCCGTAGATTTTCTCAGTACGATGGAAGTCTTCGAAATGTCGCCCCTTAATTATGCAAATCTTCGAAATGCAGCCCCCTTACGGTGCCGCCTCTCTGCATCATAGCACGGCGGCACGATCCTGGCATGGAAGCCTCTATCTCATCCACTGTCCATTCCCGACCCCCTCGGTCCGACGTGACTACCACTCTACCTAAGGCTGTTTGCTGGGTGAACAGTGGGCCATTCCCGACCCCCTCGGTCCGACGTGACTACCACTCTACCTAAGGCTGTTTTGCTGGGTGAACAGTGGGCCATTCCCGACCCCCTCGGTCCGACGTGACTACCACTCTACCTAAGGCTGTTTTGCTGGGTGAACAGTGGGCCATTCCCGACCCCCTCGGCCCGACGTGACTACCACTCTACCTGAGGCTGTTTTTCTGGGTGTCACTATTTTACCAACTTAGCAAACGTGTCTGATCGCGTCTTCAGCCTGTACCATACAACTGACTCTCTTCCACCTGTGTCCCTTGGTCTCACCAAAGTCTCACGCAGAAGGTGTTTCTTACCCGCGGTGACTCCCAGTGACGTATTGACCACTAGCGATTTGCGCTTATCACTTTACAGCTGCATATCATTTACAGGACGTTGCAGCCAACACCAGCAATTTACTGCCGTTACTGATGTCTTGGCAAGTTTTACGTTCAGTAGTTTGCCATTGCTTTCTGAACGACCGGCTCCCATATCAACACGTTAAAACCAGCGCGACACGGTCTGCTGCCAAATTGGTCACCACTGTGTTTCGAACGCAGGTAAGCGGCATGACGAATCGCGCCCGCAACGCTACATGTTGCATGCATGCCATGGGCATATCCCTTGCGCAACCACTAATGACTCTTATGGTCTCATTTTGCATACCTTTCAACCGCCTATGTTGCTGTAGCTTCTTTCTGGAAATTGCTGAAGAGCAAAAGTGAGTCTACCGTCCAGGCTTTGCTGTTGTGTAGAAATGCCCAAATTGGAATACAGTATATGTATCTATTATTACTTCATGTAATGGGTGTGTTTTCCAACGTATATTTTTGCCTTTTCATAGTTATATATATATATATATATATCAATCAATCATGTGCCATGCCGGAAAGCGTGGGCGGTCATGACTCGCCATTTCACTCGATCACCAGTGTCGTGGATCAGCTCAGTGTTCCTGTCTCGTCCATGCCATGTGGCCAAGCCATCCAGGTATTTTCCTCTCGGTCTGTTCCCCTCGATCTTGCCAGTTGAAAAATTGAAAAAAATGTTTATACTCACCTCACAGTTTTTCAATTCTCATTTTCTCTTCATTACTTTCATTTTTTAATCCTTTTGTTCTTCTCGTCCTGTCGTCATCTTCTGATGTAGTCATAGGAGATCTCCTTGACTGTATGTTGTGTTTGTGAATGTGTTTGTTTGCTGATGAAGGCTAATCGCCGCAACGTCCTGTGTGTGTCTTAATTCTGTTATGTAAAGCTGCACTACTTTATGTCATTTTATATTGTTTACAACCTCATCTGTAGATCGTCGAGGTCGCACAGCGGGCATCAACGGCCAGCCTCCTCACTGTCTACTTCAAGTGTTAGTACCCCACCGTGGCATTCTAAGTTTGTTATTTTGTGATTCTTCCTGATGATATCTGGTTGTGTCCTTAATGGCTCCAAGTCCCTTATCCTTCTCGAATAACAGAATAAGGGCAACAATTCAATGGTTTAACAAAAGATACCCGAAGGTTTGACAAGAAAGGAGTGGGAGAACCTTATATCAACCTGTTAGCTTGTTATTAGAGACAAAAAACAGAGACAGGCCATATGGATTGACAGAAGAGAACTGTCGACCTGGAACATTAGATTTTAGAGAAGGATAACACAGACAGTACAACATAGACAGGACAACACAGACAGTACTACCTAGACCAACCCTATGGGTCAGTACAGTGGCTCAGAGAATCATCAGTGGTCAAGCTGGTCAGGAACAAAAGTAATGTGGCTGAAGATGAGGATGTTGGTCACCTCTCCCCAGTGTTTGTTGGTTGTGAATTCTCTGGAAGAGCTTCAGCTCTCAGATTCCCCGAACAGATGGAGCTTCAGCTCTCAGTCCAATGCACTGGGGTTCAGATTGACTGATCCCCCAACAGATGGAGAACTGTGTCCGTAACCCCTTCACCGCAGAGTCAGCTACATCTGAGGGTGGGCCACATTGGGCCAGACTCACAACAACACATCTCACAGATAATGTCAGACTCACAACAACACATCTCACAGATAATGTCAAACTCACAACAACACATCTCACAGATAATGTCAAACTCACAACAACACATCTCACAGATAATGTCAGACTCACAACATCTCACAGATAATGTCAGACTCACAACAACACATCTCACAGATAATGTCAGACTCACAACAACACATCTCACAGATAATGTCAGACTCACAACAACACATCTCACAGATAATGTCAGACTCACAACAACACATCTCACAGATAATGTCAGACTCACAACAACACATCTCACAGATAATGTCAGACTCACAACAACACATCTCACAGATAATGTCAGACTCACAACAACACATCTCACAGATAATGTCAAACTCACAACAACACATCTCACAGATAATGTCAGACTCACAACATCTCACAGATAATGTCAGACTCACAACAACACATCTCACAGATAATGTCAGACTCACAACAACACATCTCACAGATAATGTCAGACTCACAACAACACATCTCACAGATAATGTCAGACTCACAACAACACATCTCACAGATAATGTCAGACTCACAACAACACATCTCACAGATAATGTCAGACTCACAACAACACATCTCACAGATAATGTCAGACTCACAACAACACATCTCACAGATAATGTCAGACTCACAACAACACATCTCACAGATAATGTCAGACTCAGAACAACACATCTCACAGATAATGTCAGACTCACAACAACACATCTCACAGATAATGTCAGACTCACAACAACACATCTCACAGATAATGTCAGACTCACAACAACACATTTCAGAGATAATGTCAGACTCACAACAACACATCTCACAGATAATGTCAGACTCACAACACATCTCACAGATAATGTCAGACTCACAACAACACATCTCACAGATAATGTCAAACTCACAACAACACATCTCACAGATAATGTCAGACTCACAACATCTCACAGATAATGTCAGACTCACAACAACACATCTCACAGATAATGTCAGACTCACAACAACACATCTCACAGATAATGTCAGACTCACAACAACACATCTCACAGATAATGTCAGACTCACAACAACACATCTCACAGATAATGTCAGACTCACAACAACACATCTCACAGATAATGTCAGACTCACAACAACACATCTCACAGATAATGTCAGACTCACAACAACACATCTCACAGATAATGTCAGACTCACAACAACACATCTCACAGATAATGTCAGACTCACAACAACACATCTCACAGATAATGTCAGACTCACAACAACACATCTCACAGATAATGTCAGACTCACAACAACACATCTCACAGATAATGTCAAACTCACAACAACACATCTCACAGATAATGTCAGACTCACAACATCTCACAGATAATGTCAGACTCACAACAACACATCTCACAGATAATGTCAGACTCACAACAACACATCTCACAGATAATGTCAGACTCACAACAACACATCTCACAGATAATGTCAGACTCACAACAACACATCTCACAGATAATGTCAGACTCACAACAACACATCTCACAGATAATGTCAGACTCACAACAACACATCTCACAGATAATGTCAAACTCACAACAACACATCTCACAGATAATGTCAGACTCACAACATCTCACAGATAATGTCAGACTCACAACAACACATCTCACAGATAATGTCAGACTCACAACAACACATCTCACAGATAATGTCAGACTCACAACAACACATCTCACAGATAATGTCAGACTCACAACAACACATCTCACAGATAATGTCAGACTCACAACAACACATCTCACAGATAATGTCAGACTCACAACAACACATCTCACAGATAATGTCAGACTCACAACAACACATCTCACAGATAATGTCAGACTCACAACAACACATCTCACAGATAATGTCAGACTCACAACAACACATCTCACAGATAATGTCAGACTCAGAACAACACATCTCACAGATAATGTCAGACTCACAACAACACATCTCACAGATAATGTCAGACTCACAACAACACATCTCACAGATAATGTCAGACTCACAACAACACATTTCAGAGATAATGTCAGACTCACAACAACACATCTCACAGATAATGTCAGACTCACAACACATCTCACAGATAATGTCAGACTCACAACAACACATCTCACAGATAATGTCAAACTCACAACAACACATCTCACAGATAATGTCAGACTCACAACATCTCACAGATAATGTCAGACTCACAACAACACATCTCACAGATAATGTCAGACTCACAACAACACATCTCACAGATAATGTCAGACTCACAACAACACATCTCACAGATAATGTCAGACTCACAACAACACATCTCACAGATAATGTCAGACTCACAACAACACATCTCACAGATAATGTCAGACTCACAACAACACATCTCACAGATAATGTCAGACTCACAACAACACATCTCACAGATAATGTCAGACTCACAACAACACATCTCACAGATAATGTCAGACTCACAACAACACATCTCACAGATAATGTCAGACTCACAACAACACATCTCACAGATAATGTCAGACTCACAACAACACATCTCACAGATAATGTCAAACTCACAACAACACATCTCACAGATAATGTCAGACTCACAACATCTCACAGATAATGTCAGACTCACAACAACACATCTCACAGATAATGTCAGACTCACAACAACACATCTCACAGATAATGTCAGACTCACAACAACACATCTCACAGATAATGTCAGACTCACAACAACACATTTCACAGATAATGTCAGACTCACAACAACACATCTCACAGATAATGTCAGACTCACAACAACACATCTCACAGATAATGTCAGACTCACAACAACACATCTCACAGATAATGTCAGACTCACAACAACACATCTCACAGATAATGTCAGACTCACAACAACACATCTCACAGATAATGTCAGACTCACAACAACACATCTCACAGATAATGTCAGACTCACAACAACACATCTCACAGATAATGTCAGACTCACAACAACACATCTCACAGATAATGTCAGACTCACAACAACACATTTCAGAGATAATGTCAGACTCACAACAACACATCTCACAGATAATGTCAGACTCACAACACATCTCACAGATAATGTCAGACTCACAACAACACATCTCACAGATAATGTCAGACTCACAACAACACATCTCACAAATAATGTCAGACTCACAACACATCTCACAGATAATGTCACACTCACAACAACACATTTCACAGATAATGTCAGACTCACAACACATCTCATAGATAATGTCAGACTCACAACACATCTCACAGATAATGTCAGACTCACAATACATCTCACAGATAATGTCAGACTCACAACAACACATCTCACAGATAATGTCAGACTCACAACAACACACCTCACAGATAATGTCAGACTCACAACATCTCACAGATAATGTCAGACTCACAACAACACATCTCACAGATAATGTCAGACTCACAACAACACATCTCACAGATAATGTCAGACTCACAACAACACATCTCACAGATAATGTCAGACTCACAACAACACATCTCACAGATAATGTCAGACTCACAACAACACATCTCACAGATAATGTCAGACTCACAACAACACATCTCACAGATAATGTCAGACTCACAACAACACATCTCACAGATAATGTCAGACTCACAACAACACATTTCAGAGATAATGTCAGACTCACAACAACACATCTCACAGATAATGTCAGACTCACAACAACACATCTCACAGATAATGTCAGACTCACAACAACACATCTCACAAATAATGTCAGACTCACAACACATCTCACAGATAATGTCAGACTCACAACAACACATTTCACAGATAATGTCAGACTCACAACACATCTCATAGATAATGTCAGACTCACAACACATCTCACAGATAATGTCAGACTCACAATACATCTCACAGATAATGTCAGACTCACAACAACACATCTCACAGATAATGTCAGACTCACAACAACACACCTCACAGATAATGTCGGACTCACAACAACACATCTCACAGATAATGTCAGACTCACAACAACACATCTCACAGATAATGTCAGACTCACAACAACACATCTCACAGATAATGTCAGACTCACAACAACACATCTCACAGATAATGTCAGACTCACAACAACACATCTCACAGATAATGTCAGACTCACAACAACACATCTCACAGATAATGTCACACATTAGAGAAAAATGAACATTGACTTTATTTACATTAACGACGTTTGAGATTCAATCCAATCCGCTTGCGATCGTGATCTATATTTTCAACTGTGACTGTTACATGATCCCCAACTCCCAGTTGAGCGCAGGATTGCATTTTGCTGATGTGAATCAGACCGTTTATGCCAACACCAATGTCCACAAATGCCCCGAAGTGGGTGACATTGGTAATTCGTCCGGTCACCTCCGCTCCACATCGTAGATCTGATAGTGACACCACTTCCTGCTTGAAAAGGGGCTTCTGGAACTCTGAAAGGCAGACAGAGATGGTGAGAAGCTGTATGTCTGCCATGAGCTCTCATCAATGCCTAGATTTATCCAAAGGGAATAAGTCTATCATATTATTTGTTGTGATTCGCGTGTGTGAGAGTGCATGTGTGTGCATGCAAGTGTTTGTGAGTGCAAGTGTTTGTGAGTGCAAGTGTTTGTGAGTGCATGAAAGTGTTTGTGAGAGTGCATGTGTGTGCATGCAAGTGTTTGTGAGAGTGCATGTGTGTGCATGCAAGTGTTTGTGAGAGTGCATGTGTGAGCATGCAAGTGTTTGTGAGAGTGCATGTGTGAGCATGCAAGTGTTTGTGAGAGTGCATGTGTGTGCATGCATGCATGCATGCATGTGTGTGCATGCATGAGAGTGCATGTGTGAGCATGCAAGTGTTTGTGAGAGTGCATGTGTGTGCATGCATGCAAGTGTTTGTGAGAGTGCATGCGTGGATTTGTGAGAGTGCATGTGTGTGTCAAAAGTAACAAATATCAAACAGAATATGTGGCTCACATCAGACATGTGCTTATCACACACTGTGGCTGACTTAAATAGCTCACACTGTCTCCAGTAACTGTCTTATATAGATCACACCATCTCAGTAACTGTCATATATAGATCACACTGTCTTCAGTAATTGTCTTATACAGATCACACCATTTCCAGTAATTGTCTTATATAGATCACTGTCTTCAGTAATTGTCTTATATAGATCACACTGTCTTCAGTAATTGTCTTATATAGATCACACCATTTCCAGTAATTGTCTTATATAGATCATACTGTCTTCAGTAATTGTCTTATACAGATCACACCATTTCCAGTAATTGTCTTATATAGATCACACCATTTCCAGTAATTGTCTTATATAGATCACACCATTTCCAGTAATTGTCTTACATAGATCACACCATTTCCAGTAACTGTCTTACATAGATCACACCATTTCCAGTAACTGTCGTATATAGATCACACTGTCTTCAGTAATTGTCTTATATAAATCACACCATTTCCAGTAACTGTCTTATATAGATCACACTGTCTTCAGTAATTGTCTTATATAGATCACACTGTCTTCAGTAATTGTCTTATATAGATCACACTGTCTTCAGTAATTGTCTTATATAGATCACACTGTCTTCAGTAATTGTCTTATATAGATCACACTGTCTTCAGTAATCGTCTTATATAGATCACACTGTCTCCAGTAATTGTCTTATATAGATCACACTGTCTCCAGTAATTGTCTTATATAGATCACACTGTCTCCAGTAATTGCCTTATATAGATCACACTGTCTCCAGTAACTGTCTTATATAGATCAATGTCTCCAGTAAATGTCTTATATAGATCACTGTCTCCCAGTAAATGTCTTATATAGATCACACTGTCTCCAGTAACTGTCTTATATCGATCACTGTCTTCAGTAATTGTCTTATATAGATCACTGTCTTCAGTAATTGTCTTATATAGATCACACTGTCTCCAGCAACTGTCTTATATAGACCACACTGTCACCAGTAACTGGCATATATAGATCATGAGACTGTCTCCAGTCAGTGACTTACTATCTCGGAAGTCAGAAGACAAGGGTTGTTGGAATGCATCCACAATAAGCTGAACAGTAGCTGAGCCAGCCTGCTCACATTCACAGAAAGACTTCACATCTGAAAATATCACAGATATAACACTTCACAAAATGATTATCCTGTCTGACTACTGACAACCAGCGATTAAAAATACACAGACGCAAATAAAGAAGTTCCGAAGCAGAAATGAGGAATAAGGACAGATAGAACCTTATACACAATACACCTTCAGGGGTGTAATAGGGTTCATTGTTGTTGTTTGTCTATCAAGAATGATGATGACCATTCATTTCATCCAGTGGGGTTGAAAGTGTGGAGCTGTAAGTTCTAAGATGGCTGATAAGGCCTATTTTGGCTCAAAATGTTCTTTGACAATGTGGACAAAGAATGCTTTACGTTCCAGGAGGAGGATCTCCTGCATTGGTTTTTCTGTCCAGCCTTTTCTTCACAGCTCTTGCAGTCCTGGTTGCTTCACAAGTGACTGCACCCTTATGTAATGATGTACGCCATGAATTACGGTCTTTAGCAGCAGTCTCCCAGGTGTCAGGATGAATTCCAAAAGCTTTCAGTGAGACTTTCAGAGTGTCTTTAAAGCGTTTCCTCTGGCCGCCTTGGGAGCGTTTACCACAACGCAGCTCGCCGTAAAAAATTTGTTTAGGGAGCCTGTGATCTGGCATACGAGTTAAGTGACCAGCCCAGCGAATCTGATTTTTCATTAGTAGAGTGTGGATACTGGGCATGGATGCTCTTTCTAGAACTTCAGTGTCTGGGATCTTGTCTTGCCATTTAATCTTCAATAGCTTCCTAAGGCAGACTGTGTGGAAGTGGTTTAATTTCCTAGCATGTCGCTGACAAACAGTCCATGTTTCACAAGCATATAGCAGTGTGGATAATACAACTGCTTTGTAGACTTTCAGCTTTGTTTGCAGGCTTATTCCATTTCTGTCCCATACATTCTTGTACAGTCTGCCAAAGGCCGCGCTGGATTATAGGGTTTATTATGAAGACAGAGACAGACAAACAGTGAGAGGCTGAGAGAGAGACAGACAGATAGACAGAGACAGACAAAAAGAGAGCGAGAGACAGAGAAAGAGAGAGAGAGAGACAGAAAGAGAGAGAGAGAGACATAGAGATAGACAGACAGACAGAGACGGACAGGGAGGGAAAAAGAGGCAGACAAATGGAGAGAGAGAGAGAGAGAGAGAGAGAGAGAGAGAGAGAGAGAGAGAGAGAGAGAGACACAAATGGAGAGAGAGACAGATAGAAAAATGGAGAGACAGAAAGAGAGAGAGATAGACAGAAAGAGACAGACAGACACATGGAGAGAGAGAAAGAGAGATAGATAGAGAGAAAGAAACAGAGAGACAAATGAAGAGAGACAGACAGAGAGAGCATGACGACAAAATGAAACCTAGTGCAATTAAATCAACCCTCTGGCAGTGTTAAACCTGTTATTCTGTAGAGGTAGAGAGAGAGAGAGAGAGAGAGTTGCCACTGACAGACAAACTCAGGAATAAACAGGCAGGTTTACACACAGACAGATAGATCTTTTATTCACCAGACTGTGTCCCCATGTCGCACAGGTCAAAGGCTAGGGACCAGACGAAGAGAGACACAAACCTGCTGCCTTGTAGCTAGACTGGGGACAGTCACAGGCTAGAGACCAGTTGGATGTGATACACAAACCTACAGTCCTGTATCTAGACTGGGGACAGTCAAAGACTAGGGACAGAAAACCTGAACCAGTGCTTGCCATAGGCTGGATGAACCAATACAACACAACTCACTACATGATGATGAATATTGTACGTAACCTGGAATGCCGTAAGTATATGGGGACATACATAAATGAGGCTACCATACATACATGGAAATAGCATACACAAACGGGGATGTAATACCTACAATGAGAATACAAATCACAGGTGAGAAATATGACAGGGTTAACGAGACATTTACAAACATACTATTGACTGTTGCTTTCCGTCGGACATCTTGAATGAAAGCATCCGTGCCGATATTCGTCACATCCACACCAAGATGTGACGCCAACCTGTGAGGACGACAGAATAACAATTTTACAGCAGAGGGTCACCTTGCAGCAGGTACTGTCTTGTTAGTCGTTAGTCACGGTTAGAGCTTCATGGCAAAGGGTCACCCCATGGTACTCTATTCCTGTGCCAGTAAATATCACACAAAATGCTGCTCACTGTCTCATGTGAACAGTGGGACAGACAGCAGTCCCGACAAAATCAACAACATGCACACATGGATAAGGCCACTGCCAGACTGCCAACACAACAGTCCGCCACTAGAATTACAGTTCATCATTGATGGAAGCAGCAGTCACTAGAAAAACAAGCAGTTGCACACGCATTACTGCATAAGACAAACCAATTAGTTTAGAGGTCACCTGCCATTTTTCTGAACATGCAGTTCACAATGCAAACCACTGTGAACAGTTGAAAAAGCATTTCACATGAAATCCACAGTTCAAAGTGTCACACCAAACACTCAGCTCAGTTGCTGGGCGACGGAACCATGTACTACAATGCAAAATGAGGAAAATGCATAAGCAAACCATAGTCTGATTGCACTGACTGCAGACAATGCACAAGATCTACAACAATTAGTAGACGCTGTTGTTGTACACAGTGAGCAGCTGGGGTTGGAATTAAATTGTAAGAAGACACAGGTTATGGTCGTCACTAGGAAGAACGAAGTACCACAATGTAATATACAAGTAAATGGGAATATTCTTCAACAAGTGAATCGGTTCAATTATCTCAGAACAGTCATAACATCTGATGGGAGATGCCTTGAAGAGATTAGAACAAGAATCGCCATGGCGAAAGTAGCCTTTAGCAAGATGAAAAACATTCTGACCAATAAAAAGATGTCAATTGAAACGAGAAAAAGAGTGTTGAGGGGATACATAGAGCCTGTTCTTTTGTATGGATGTGAAACTTGGACAATGTGCAGTCAAGCTGAAAAACATCTGATGGCTGCAGAAATGTGGTTTGTGAGGAAAATGCAAAGAATACCATGGACAGACAGAAAAACCAATGACCAAGTACTACAGGAGACAAATGAAAATCTTAAATTGATTAGAGAAATTAGACGAAGACAGTCACAAATTTTTGGACATGTTATGAGAAGAAATTGATTGGAGAACTTAGTGACAACTGGCAAGATCGAAGGGAACAGACCAAGAGGAACACCGAGAGGAAAATACCTGGATGGCTTGGCCACATGGCATGGACGAGACAGGAACACTGAGCTGATCCACGACGCTGGTGATCGAGTGAAATGGCGAGTCATGACCGCCCACGCTTTCCGGCATAGCACATGATTGATTGAAACCATAGTCAGAAGCAAAAACACTCCAAGGTCTTAATGGATCACCAGCCTCTCCGCTATATAGGACTGAAAATCCAGACCTAACAAGAGAGACTGTCTAATAGTATGCTATGTTAAGCTTTAAAAAAAGTCGACAGTGTCGACTTCATTGCACCAGGTTTATCCCATATGGCTCAGTCTCTTTCCACGCAAGAACACCATAGCTACAGCGATGACCCCCAGGAGTCTCCAAAAATATACTAGACATTATCTTCACTGAGTTAGGCAAACAGTTCTCATCCACTGTAGTGTTTCCAGAAAAGATGTCAAATACAGCAATGACCTCATTCTTCTAAGGAAGTCTACAGAAGAATAAGTATGTCAAGAACAACAAACGTACGTACTTGTGTGCAAGATCATACGACTCTGGGTGTATGGCTGTTGCGTCTAGGGAATTCCAATCCTCTGTTATTTCAACTTTAGCTTTTTTTCTCTTGCTGGGCCCTGCAGCTGTAGTTTTTCTCTTCCTGGTAGTCTTACCCTCTGTCTCTTCCTCTTCCTCCTGTTTTTCAATCTTCACTTCATCTTTCACTCCTCTGTGGACAGTTACAAACGTCAATGAGCAGACAAGTATACACAAAAATCAATGTGATCAATATTGCAATAACAGTGTGCTATAATTTCAGTACAGATCACAACCACAAGTACAAATTATAACTGCTACAGATCAATGCCAATGATGGTGTGATGAATATTGGAATTAAGTGTGCGATAATTGTTGCAGAGATCATCACCACAAATACTATTACAACTGCCACAGATCACTGCCAACCATGGTGTGATCAATGCCGCACACAGAACAACCGTCAGCAAACTGAGTTAGTTGACCCTTCTGGGGTCAATGTACAATCTAGTCTCTACAAGGACATGCAGAGATGCAAGCATACCAGCAGAAATACCTGAATATTTCACCTGTTTCAACATGCCTTGTTTAAACAGCCTATTTCACCTGTTTCAGCATGCCCAATTTAACCAGCCTATTTCACCTGTTTCAGCATGCCCTGTTTAACCAGCTTATTTCACCTGTTTCAGCATGCCCTGTTTAACCAGCCTATTTCACCTGTTTCAGCATGCCCTGTTTAACCAGCTTATTTCACCTGTTTCAGCATGCCCTGTTTAACCAGCTTATTTCACCTGTTTCAGCATGCCCTGTTTAACCAGCTTATTTCACCTGTTTCAGCATGCCCTGTTTAACCAGCTTATTTCACCTGTTTCAGCATGCCCTGTTTAACCAGCTTATTTCACCTGTTTCAGCATGCCCTGTTTAACCAGCTTATTTCACCTGTTTCAGCATGCCTTGTTTAACCAGCCTATTTCACCTCTTTCAGCATGCCCAATTTAACCAGCCTATTTCACCTGTTTCAGCATGCCCTGTTTAACCAGCTTATTTCACCTGTTTCAGCATGCCCAATTTAACCAGCCTATTTCACCTGTTTCAGCATGCCCTGTTTAACCAGCTTATTTCACCTGTTTCAGCATGCCCTGTTTAACCAGCTTATTTCACCTGTTTCAGCATGCCCTGTTTAACCAGCTTATTTCACCTGTTTCAGCATGCCCTGTTTAACCAGCCTATTTCACCTGCTTCAGTATGTTGCTCTGACTCAACAGACATATTTTAATTTTACCAGAGTGCTGTTGGTGTTTGTAAAGTGTCTCTTGACTTTTGCAATCATTCACAAATGATAGATAGGACATTGTGTCTTTCTCCATAAGGTGGAGACATGGGGATACACAAGTTAATCAACTCTACCACTAAAAGGTGGAGACATGAGAAAACACATGCTTCTATAATACAAGAAGAAGAAACTAGTGTTATGGCATGAAGCTGCTCTACTGCAATGTTGGAGATAGAATCTACAACCTGATTACAGTGAACAATGTCCACAGAAACCAGATATCTACATCAATATATGTTACTTCTTTGGTCAAGAATTTCTGAACAGGACCCAGCTCTAGAAACAGCAGCAATAACGGTTTAAAGGATGATGACAATGAATTAGCATACCTGAGAGCTACATTACTGCAGTTAGAACCAATGTGCAGTATTACCTGAGAGCTACATTACTGCAGTTAGAACCAATGTGCAGTATTACCTGAGAGCTACATTACTGCAGTTAGAACCAATGTGCAGTATTACCTGAGAGCTACAATACTGCAGTCAGAATCAAGGTGTTGTATTACCTGAGAGCTACATTACTGCAGTCAGAACCAAGGTGTTGTATTACCTGAGAGCTACATTACTGCAGTCAGAACCAAGGTACAGTATTACCTGAGAGGTACTTTACCAGTCAGAACCAATGTCCAGTATTATTTGAGAGCTACATTACCTGAGGGCTACATTATGACAGTCAGAACCAATATAAGTATTACCTGAGAGCTTCATCAGAACCAATATAAGTATTACCTGAGAGCTACATTACTTTAGAGCTACATTACCAGTCAGGACCAATGTACAGTATTACCTGAGAGCTACATTACTGCAGTCAGAACCAAGGTACAGTATTACATGAGAGCTACATTACCTGAGAGCTACATTACTTTAGAGCTACATTACCAGTCAGAACCAATGTGCAGTATTACATGAGAGCTACATTACTGCAGTCAGAACCAAGGTGCAGAATTACCTGAGAGCTACATTACTGCAGTCAGAACCAATGTACAGTATTACCTGAGAGCTACATTACTGCAGTCAGAACCAAGGTACAGTATTACCTGAGAGCTACATTACTGCAGTCAGAACCAATGTGCAGTATTACATGAGCACTGCACTCAGAACTAAGGTGCTGTATTACCTGAGAGCTACATTACTGCAGTCAGAACCAATGTGCAGTATTACCTGAGAGCTACATTACTGCAGTTAGAACCAATGTGCAGTATTACCTGAGAGCTACATTACTGCAGTTAGAACCAATGTGCAGTATTACCTGAGAGCTACATTACTGCAGTTAGAACCAATGTGCAGTATTACCTGAGAGCTACATTACTGCAGTCAGAACCAAGATGCTGTATTACCTGAGAGCTACATGACCACAGTCAGAACCAAGGTGCAGTATTACCTGAGAGCTACATTACTGCAGTCAGAACCAATGTACAGTATTACCTGAGAGCTACATTATTTGAGAGCTACATTACCTGAGAGCTACATTATGACAGTCAGAACCAATATAAGTATTACCTGAGAGCTACATTATGACAGTCAGAACCAATATAAGTATTACCTGAGAGCTACATTACTTTAGAGCTACATTACCTGTCAGGACCAATGTACAGTATTACCTGAGAGCTACATTACTGCAGTCAGAACCAAGGTACAGTATTACATGAGAGCTACATTACTGCAGTCAGAACTAATGTACAGTATTACCTGAGAGCTAGATTACCTGAGAGCTAGATTACCTGAGAGCTAGATTACCTGAGAGCTACATTACCTGAGAGCTACATTACCTGAGAGTTACATTACCTAAGAGCTACATTACCTGAGAGTTACATTACCTGAGAGTTACATTACCTGAGAGCTACATTACCTGAGAGCTACATTACCTGAGAGTTACATTACCTGAGAGTTACATTACCTGAGAGCTACATTACCTGAGAGCTACATCAGAACCAATGCTATGTTTGGAGACTCTGATGAAGCCAGCGCACTGCTCAAATCCCTTCTTGCCGAGACCTTTGACCCCGAGCAGCTGTTGCCTGTTTGTAAAGTAGCCATTCTTGGCTCTCCATTCCAGGAGACTTTTGGCTTTGGCAGCGTTGAGACCAGCAACTTTCTTCAACAAGCTCTGGCTACAGGTGTTGATGTCCACCCCGACAAAGCTGACACACTCTTCTACGACAGAATCCAGCGCTGTTTGAAGCTTGTTGCTGTTGACGTCATGCTGAGGACAGATGGTCACCAATGAACACATAGAAAACAACATATTCAACATTTTTTCATTTGGTACACACAGGTCACATACCAATGAACCCCTGTTGGTTGTACTGAGATATATTTGTTCCTGTGGCATTTCCTTCATAGTCAGGATAAAGATTTATGACCTTGTACAGGAATTATTGACCCTCATCTTCTTGCCATCCTTTCTGTTATATTCTACTAAGGATGAAGTCCTCAACAAAACAGGCTAAACCCCCTGAGCTCTTGCTGTCTATTGTATTCTATTCTTCTCTGCAGGTGTCTTCATGCCTGGCCACATCATATTGCTCTGTAACACCAAGTCTTCCTAGGCTTGGGAATTATAACAGAGTTATAGCAGTAAGAGGCAGTGAAGTCTGCAACGTAAGGCTTCAATCATGGAGCAGTGCACGGGTGGGCACCGTGGTAGGAGGTAGCTATGGGGGGGCTGTGATGTGACGACAGAGTCGTCACAGGGTTAGTTACCACCAAATCAGTGAACGAACCGGTCGTGGGTTGGAAGTCATCTGGAGAAGTAGTGGAACTCTGCATTTTTGTTATGAGCCTACAACTTTTGAAGTACTGCCATGCATCCTTTTGATAAATCTGAGTACTCCTTTGTGATGTATGCTACCAACCATTAAAGGAATGGAACAGAAGACAACGAGTTGCTTGTATTTCTACATCGAACACTATCGACGCGGTGAAGATACATTATCTCCACTACACTGCTATAGAATATGCAATATATGTAGGCATTTGCTATATCTTGCATTATATTTAAACAGTGGTGTTTTCCATGTAGTTGTATCGGTTTATTTGTTTATTATGTGCTGACAAAAGCTTTAGCTGTAACGTCCATTTTGTTTCTTGTAACCATGTTCTAGAAAAACTCACAATCTACTTGTGGCTTTGTGGTGATGCATTCATTATATTTAAACAAAGGTAATCTGGAGCACTCTCATATGTTATTTTGCGAATTCCTTTGGCCTTACTGAAAGGGAGATGTTTCCTATGTAGTAATAGCTGAAGATATTTGTTTATATAGATTAGAAATGTCAGTATCACATTTACCATGAACTGAACCTATGGCCCATTTCTGGAGTGAGAAAATTCACTTTGTGATTGAAGTGGATCAACCATCCCAGACTGTAGAGCAATAGTCAATATGTCTGTCAGTGGGAAGCATAGAATATCTTTCTGGTGTCTTCCTCAAGGACATTTAAAATATGTTGCAAGTTGGTAAACTGTTATTTGCTGTTTGTTTTACGAGTGCTTGAGCATGACAGAATTAAAGGTCAGATTTCCATCAATGATTGAGCCTAATGCTTTGTGTTCAGTAACACTTTCTACTGGCATATTGGTGACATAGTGATGCAGGGTTTTCTGTGAATGTCGTGTGTGTAGTGTTTGGTTCTCATGAACATAGATTTGGTTTGACTAATGTTTATTTGTATATGATTTTCATAGCTCCACTTAACTACATTGTTTAATTCTTGCCACAAAGACACTTTAGCACATTACAATTTTGAGCATTGTTGCAAACAGATTGTAGGATGATGGATATAAGGGAAAATAATTGACATAGATGGCAAATTGAGGGCTATGTATAGAGCCTTGAGGTCGTGTAATATTGACAGGATGATGAAGGATATAAGGGAAGATAATTGACATAGATGGCAAATATCTGAGGGTCGTTTATAGAGCCTTGAGGTCGTGCAATATTGACAGGATGATGAAGGATATAAGGGAAGATAATTGACATAGATGGCAAATATCTGAGGGTCGTTTATAGAGCCTTGAGGTCGTACAATACTGGAAGGACACTCCTGGAAGATGAGGCAGGGCTGTGACCCTCACACAGGTCAATAGGACAGCCTGGACATGAGAATGCATGAGGTAAATCAATGCTGTAAATCAATGCTGGAGTTATTGTGGCAGGGCTGGACCCCCACACAGGTCAACAGGACATGAGAATGCAGGAGGCACATCAATGCTGGAGTTATTGTGGCAGGGCTGTGATGACAGCCTTGCTGTGTCCAGAACATGCCACATCGTGATCACCAGAAGAGACGACGCACAGACATTAGGCTTCACGGGCAACATACTGGGCAAGACAGACAGACACAGATGACTGGACATCTGACACAGCACAGTGACACATGATCAGCGACATCATCTGTGTGAAAGTATCAGACGGCACAGATGGCGGGAGAGTCTTCCTGACCAATGTCTGCTCCAACCTGCCACCTGAAGGAAGTCACAAGGTCACCGATGGACATAGCTGATGTGACTCAGGGTACATAATATAAACTGACACTTATTACACACTGTAAACTAATGTGACACTTAATACATACTGTAAACCAATTTGACACTTAATACACACTGTAAACTAATGTGACACTTAAATACACAGTGAACTAATAATACACATTTGTAAACTAATGTGACACTTAATACACACTGTGAACTGTGACACTTCATACACACTGTAAACTAAAGACACTTAACACACACTTTGAACTAATGTGACAATTAATACACACTGTAAACTAATGTGACACTTAATACACACTGTAAACTAATGTGACACTTAATACACACTGTAAACTAATGTGACACTTAATACACTGTGAACTAATGTGACACATAATACACACTGTGAACTAATGTGACACTTAATACACTGTAAACTAATGTGATACTTAATACACACTGTAAACTAGTGTGACACTTAACTGACCCACTGACCCACAAAGTGAGACTGACCTGGTACATGCCCACACCCAGATGCTTGGGCTCGATCTTGACGAACTCTGCCAGAGGGTCCTGTAGTCTGCGGGCAAGTGACACTGACCAGAAGACAGAATGTAACACCAGGTGAAGATAGAAGTGACACTGACCAGAAGACAGAATGTAACACCAAGTTAAGACAAGTGACACTGACCAGAAGACAGAATGTAACACCAGGTGAAGACACACGTGACACTGACCAGAAGACACGTGAACACCAAAACACTGATCAGGAAGCCTGACTCACCAACATTTATAGGCTGACTGGTATAGCAAACATCTACGAGGGTAAGTTAATAAGTAAGTCACAAATGGCTCTAGAAAAATAACTAAAGATGATAACAGCTTGAAACCAGTTTATTTTTATACATACATTGTCCCTTTATTTCTCAACATAATTTCCACCAACATTGATGCACTTATCCCATCGTTTTATCAGTCCTCCCAAACCGGCTGCATAGAACTGCATGCTCTGTTTTCTAAACCATGTTTTCACTTCATATTCGACTCTGGCGTCATTCGAGAAATGTCTCCCACCAAGGTGGGTTTCCTGTTTATGCTGACAAATGTTTGTCCTGTAAAGCGGTGCATAACTGGGTAGAAAAAGTTATGAGGGCAAGTCAATAAGTAAGTCACACAGTTCTGTGGGATGGCAGGTAAATGAAAACATGGCACATAGTTCTATGCAGCCAGTTTGGGAGGACTGATAGAACAATGGGATAAGTGCATCACTGTTAGTGGAAATTATGTTGAGAAATAAAGGGACAATGTATGTATAAAAATAAACTGGTTTCAAGTTGTTATCATATTTAGTTATTTTTCTACAGCCATTTGTGACTTACTTATTAACTTACCCTCGTAGTATACTGATTGGCTTCCCCCATGTTAATCCATACAAAGATCCCATAGTTGGATACCCCTCATGTTGATCCATGTGAAGATCCCATGGTTGGATCCTCTTCATGTTGATCCATGCGAAGATCCCACGGAGAAACAACCAGCACAAACACATGTACCTAACTGACAAGTTCCTCCGACCAGGTGAACAAACATCACAGACCCACGGAGAAACAACCAGCACAAACACATGTACCTAACTGACAAGTTCCTCCGACCAGGTGAACAAACATCACAGACCCAGCAAACAATATATTTAAAGTATGGACACAACATGGTGAAATCTATTAGGAAAATTAATAATACATGATATAATATTGACTAAGGAACGTTATAATAAATATGTGAAAACACACCAGAACAACTAGATATAACAAGGGTTTACCTGCCCCTCTCAAGGCGTGGTCAAGTTCTGGAAGGTCAAGTTTAGCTTGATCTGAGACGCTGTAGATGGAAGCTCCACTCTCATCAATGATACTGGACAGCGGAGTGGAGTGGACAGGTAGGGGTTGCAAGAAGAAGTCAGAAATATAAGCATCTAAAATTGTGGCAGCCATGTCTACTATCTGTCACATTTCTAAACAATCAAGGTGTCATGGAAATAAAAATCAATCTGACTAAACTAGGACAAAGCAACAAAACCTGTGGGCAGATAACATCTGTACATGTACACATGTGTATTCAAATTGGATGCACCTACCCATATACCTATATAATAATGTAGCAGGACCTTACAGAGTCTTGCTCCCATCATGGCCTGCCCATCACTGTCTGTCTGTAGCCACCTCTCCTGCCTATCGCACACCATCCCCCCCTCTTGTTCATGCTGTCTACAATGTCCGGTGTCCATCTCTGTGCTGTCTACAATGTCCAGTGTCCATCTCCGTGCTGTCTACAATGTTCGGTGTCCATCTCCGTGCTGTCTACAATGTCTGGTGTCTATCTCAGTGCTGCCTACAATGCCGGTGTTCATTTCCGTGCTACCTACAATGTCCGGTGTCCATCTCCGTGCTGTCTACAATGTCCGGTGTCCATCTCTGTGCTGTCTACAATGTCCGGTGTCCATCTCAGTGCTGTCTACAATGTTCGGTGTCCATCTCCGTGCTGTCTACAATGTTCGGTGTCCATCTCTGTGCTGTCTACAATGTCCAGTGTCCATCTCCGTGCTGTTCAGCCCCGACTAGGAACCCTGCCTTCAAGCATTGTTAATCCCAAGTCACTGCGACGTCTCATTCGGCCAAAGTATTTTAGCTTCCGAGACATGACGCAGTTAATTAAACACAGATTACGACACAAAGTGCACATGGGGTACCATCAATCTTTATTGACAACGCTGAACTGGAGATAGCAGACCACTTGACATGTCTAGAATCAGAGGTGAAGTTAGTTAGTTGCATATCCTTGACTGAAAACTATTTCTTCCACGTTCAGGTCTTGTCAAATGTCAGCATTTGTCTTATTCTTGGTCCATGATATTTGAGGACATTTTTACAGGATGTAAGCTCAAAAGCCCCAACTGTCTGCCTGAGTGATCGGGTGTCTTTCATGTCTCGTGTGAGGTGTCCAGCTAGTCACAAGGACAAGACTGATCTTTGATGTTCTGGGCACAAGGATTTCAATATCTACCTTAGAGCTTCTCTACTTCTGGTTAGTCATCTAAAAGCTCATCTGGACAGTCAATGTTTCACGGATCATTAAGAGATTGAATGTCAGGTGTGAATGTGGCAGAGACAGCAGAACATGTATTTCTATGCCACAGGCTATGAAACACTGACACAGTGCGGGATAACACGGGATAAGTCTATCAGTGTTGCTGGGGATCATGTTGAGAAACACAAAACAAATGTAAGTACAATCATAAATGATGTTTACGGGGCACTTCGAGTATTTGCTGTTGTTAATATTCATCTGATTTCCCGTAGATATACCCTCAAATGACTGTGTTGTGCAAACTTAAACATGGCATATTTACTGAAGGAATCAGCAACATTATCAGCAGTGTGCATGGTGGCACACTATTATCTGTCTATCTCTCTGTCTGCCTGTCTATCTCCCTGTCTGTCTGTCTCTCTCCGTAATATATTCTGCTAGTCTGTCTGCTTGTCTATCTGTCTATCTCTCTATTATGTCTCTCTGTCTATCTATCTGTCTGTCCCTCTCCATCTCTCTAATATATGTCTGTCTGTCTATCTCTCTAATATATGTCTGCCTGTCTATCTCTCTATTATATGTCTGTCCGGAGGTCAGCGTGACCAAGTGAATAAAAATGCCCACTTTTAAAAATCCGGTGTACTGATGCTGAGGTAGCGGGTTCAACCCCTACACAAGTCAGTTGGACTAAAATGTTGACTTCTCATCCTTGACTTGGGGACGTAAATTACAAGTACCTCAGAAGTCGGAATGGGTTCGCCTGCATGGCGAGGGATACTGGTAATAGGGAAAGCTAATCCACATGACAAAAAAAAACATAGCAGGCCAGTACACTAGAAGTGGTAGCACGCGAAGGGTCTACGCTTGATGCTGAGGTAGCGGGTTCAACCCCTACACAAGTCAGTTGGACTAAAATGTTGACTTCTCATCCTTGACTTGGGGACGTAAATTACAAGTACCTCAGAAGTCGGAATGGGTTCGCCTGCATGGCGAGGGATACTGGTAATAGGGAAAGCTAATCCACATGACAAAAAAAAACATAGCAGGCCAGTACACTAGAAGTGGTAGCACGCGAAGGGTCTACGCTTGAGTTCACAGCGGGCAAAATAAAGTAGTGTAACATAAACAATACAGTACTGTATAATGTAGTGTAACATAAACAATACAGTACTGTATAATGTAGTGTAACATAAACAATACAGTACTGCATAATGTAGTGTAACATAAACAATACAGTACTGTATAATGTAGTGTAACATAAACAATACAGTACTGTATAATGTAGTGTAACATAAACAATACAGTACTGTATAATGTAGTGTAACATAAACAATACAGTACTGTATAATGTAGTGTAACATAAACAATACAGTACTGTATAATGTAGTGTAACATAAACAATACAGTACTGTATAATGTAGTGTAACATAAACAATACAGTACTGTATAATGTAGTGTAACATAAACAATACAGTACTGTATAATGTAGTGTAACATAAACAATACAGTACTGTATAATGTAGTGTAACATAAACAATACAGTACTGTATAATGTAGTGTAACATAAACAATACAGTACTGTATAACGTAGTGTAACATAAACAATACAGTACTGTATAATGTAGTGTAACATAAACAATACAGTACTGTATAAAGTAGTGTAACATAAACAATACAGTACTGTATAATGTAGTGTAACATAAACAATACAGTACTGTATAATGTAGTGTAACATAAACAATACAGTACTGTATAATGTAGTGTAACATAAACAATACAGTACTGTATAATGTAGTGTAACATAAACAATACAGTACTGTATAATGTAGTGTAACATAAACAATTCAGTACTGTATAATGTAGTGTAACATAAACAATACAGTACTGTATAAAGTAGTGTAACATAAACAATACAGTACTGTATAATGTAGTGTAACATAAACAATACAGTACTGTATAATGTAGTGTAACATAAACAATACAGTACTGTATAATGTAGTGTAACATAAACAATACAGTACTGTATAAAGTAGTGTAACATAAACAATACAGTACTGTATAATGTAGTGTAACATAAACAATACAGTACTGTATAATGTAGTGTAACATAAACAATACAGTACTGTATAATGTAGTGTAACATAAACAATACAGTACTGTATAATGTAGTGTAACATAAACAATACAGTACTGTATAATGTAGTGTAACATAAACAATACAGTACTGTATAATGTAGTGTAACATAAACAATACAGTACTGTATAATGTAGTGTAACATAAACAATACAGTACTGTATAATGTAGTGTAACATAAACAATACAGTACTGTATAATGTAGTGTAACATAAACAATACAGTACTGTATAATGTAGTGTAACATAAACAATTCAGTACTGTATAATGTAGTGTAACATAAACAATACAGTACTGTATAATGTAGTGTAACATAAACAATACAGTACTGTATAATGTAGTGTAACATAAACAATACAGTACTGTATAATGTAGTGTAACATAAACAATTCAGTACTGTATAATGTAGTGTAACATAAACAATACAGTACTGTATAATGTAGTGTAACATAAACAATACAGTACTGTATAATGTAGTGTAACATAAACAATACAGTACTGTATAATGTAGTGTAACATAAACAATTCAGTACTGTATAACGTAGTGTAACATAAACAATACAGTACTGTATAATGTAGTGTAACATAAACAATACAGTACTGTATAATGTAGTGTAACATAAACAATACAGTACTGTATAATGTAGTGTAACATAAACAATTCAGTACTGTATAACGTAGTGTAACATAAACAATACAGTACTGTATAATGTAGTGCACATCAATACATGAAGATGTGCGATTTTAGAGGTACAATACTGTGACATGAGCAATGAAATACACACCAATACTGTGACATGAGCAATGAAATACACACCAATACTGTGACATGAGCAATGAAATACACACCAATACTGTGACATGAGCAATGAAATACACACCAATACTGTGACATGAGCAATGAAATACACACCAATACTGTGACATGAGCAATGAAATACACACCAATACTGTGCCATGAGCAATGAAATACACACCAATACTGTGACATGAGCAATGAAATACACACCAATACTGTGACATGAGCAATGAAGTACACACCAATACTGTGACATGAGCAATGAAATACACACCAATACTGTGCCATGAGCAATGAAATACACACCAATACTGTGACATGAGCAATGAAATACACACCAATACTGTGACATGAGCAATGAAATACACACCAATACTGTGACATGAGCAATGAAATACACACCAATACTGTGCCATGAGCAATGAAATACACACCAATACTGTGCCATGAGCAATGAAATACACACCAATACTGTGACATGAGCAATGAAATACACACCAATACTGTGACATGAGCAATGAAATACACACCAATACTGTGACATGAGCAATGAAATACACACCAATACTGTGACATGAGCAATGAAATACACACCAATACTGTACCGTGCTTGAGTAAAACTGTCTACGCTTGATCATGTCGGAGATTATTTTCTCTGTCTCCCGACAGGCCACACCGTTGCCAATAGTTATGATCTCACACCTGTACAATAACACCACACAAGAGAAGTGAATGAGCAACAACTGAACAAGCAAACAAGATAATACTGAGCAAAAACTGTTACATCAGCATGTGATGGTAAGAGGTGGCAGTAGAGTGCAGAGGTCAAGGTTACATCAGCATGTGATGGTAAGAGATGGAGAGAGTGGTATTTGGTGGCAGTAGAGTGCAGAGGTCAAGGTTACATCAGCATGTGATGGTAAGAGATGGAGAGAGTGGTATCTGGTGGCAGTAGAGTGCAGAGGTCAAGGTTACATCAGCATGTGATGGTAAGAGATGGAGAGAGAGTGGTATCTGGTGGCAGTAGAGTGCAGAGGTCAAGGTTACATCAGCATGTGATGGTAAGAGATGGAGAGAGTGGTATCTGGTGGCAGTAGAGTGCAGAGGTCAAGGTTACATCAGCATGTGATGGTAAGAGATGGAGAGAGAGTGGTATCTGGTGGCAGTAGAGTGCAGAGGTCAAGGTTACATCAGCATGTGATGGTAAGAGATGGTGAGAGTGGTATCTGGTGGCAGTAGAGTGCAGAGGTCAAGGTTACATCAGTATGTGATGGTAAGAGATGGAGAGAGTGGTATCTGGTGGCAGTAGAGTGCAGAGGTCAAGGTTACATCAGCATGTGATGGTAAGAGGTGGAGAGAGAGTGGTATCTGGTGGCAGTAGAGTGCAGAGGTCAAGGTTACATCAGCATGTGATGGTAAGAGGTGGAGAGAGAGTGGTATCTGGTGGCAGTAGAGTGCAGAGGTCAAGGTTACATCAGCATGTGATGGTAAGAGATGGAGAGAGAGTGGTATCTGGTGGCAGTAGAGTGCAGAGGTCAAGGTTACATCAGCATGTGATGGTAAGAGATGGAGAGAGTGGTATCTGGTGGCAGTAGAGTGCAGAGGTCAAGGTTACATCAGCATGTGATGGTAAGAGGTGGAGAGAGAGTGGTATCTGGTGGCAGTAGAGTGCAGAGGTCAAGGTTACATCAGCATGTGATGGTAAGAGGTGGAGAGAGAGTGGTATCTGGTGGCAGTAGAGTGCAGAGGTCAAGGTTACATCAGCATGTGATGGTAAGAGGTGGAGAGAGAGTGGTATCTGGTGGCAGTAGAGTGCAGAGGTCAAGGTTACATCAGCATGTGATGGTAAGAGGTGGAGAGAGAGTGGTATCTGGTGGCAGTAGAGTGCAGAGGTCAAGGTTACATCAGCATGTGATGGTAAGAGATGGAGAGAGAGTATCTGGTGGCAGTAGAGTGCAGAGGTCAAGGTTACATCAGCATGTGATGGTAAGAGATGGAGAGAGAGTGGTATCTGGTGGCAGTAGAGTGCAGAGGTCAAGGTTACATCAGCATGTGATGGTAAGAGGTGGAGAGAGAGTGGTATCTGGTGGCAGTAGAGTGCAGAGGTCAAGGTTACATCAGCATGTGATGGTAAGAGATGGAGAGAGAGTGGTATCTGGTGGCAGTAGAGTGCAGAGGTCAAGGTTACATCAGCATGTGATGGTAAGAGATGGAGAGAGAGTATCTGGTGGCAGTAGATGCAGGTCAAGGCCATTATAAAAGATGATAAAACCATGCATGTAGTTATGTCACATGTAGACTACCATGGAGAAACAGAGATACAACAGATGACAAAACCATGGACCATAGTTAGGTCACATGTAGACAACCATGGAGAAACAGAGATACAAAAGATGACAAAACCATGCAGGTAGTTAGGTCACATGTAGACAAGTCAACAGAAATAAATCTAGTACCAATCTGAGAATACTGAACAATATATACTGGATGAGTGTCAGGCAGGTGGATGAGATGCATAAACACAAGCAGTTAGCAACTCTCACCTGTAGTCATTGACGGCAGAAGAGACTGTTCTCATCTCCAGGAAAGTATTGGGTGAGCTGTGAAGGTACACGACTCCTGTCCATAAAACCTGGCTGGTGGGGGAGATAACTGCCAGCTTGCAACCATTCCTGAACCCCGGGTCGATTCCCAGGATGGTTTTGTTCTTGACGGGTTGTGTCAACAGCAGCTTCTTCAGGTTGGAAGAAAACACGGTCACTGATGCCTTTTCTGCATTTTTGGTCAGGTCTGACCTGTGAAAGATGGAATAATTGGGTTGCATGTGATTGGTGCAGTACATGTTATGGCAACAATTCACCGGAACAACACACACACACATAATAGGGAGAGAGAGAGGGAAGAGAGAGAGAGAGAGAGAGAGAGAGAGAGAGAGAGAGAGAGAGAGAGAGAGAGAGAGACAGACAGAGAGACAGACAGAGAGAGAGAGAGAGACAGAGAGAGAGACAGAGAGAGAGAGAGACAGACAGAGAGACAGAGAGACAGAGAGAGACAGAGACAGAGAGAGAGAGACCCACCAGAACAACTGCAGATCAAAGGTAACTGGCACTTCACAAATGAAATGTGCAGGAAGAACACTAGCAGACAGCTAGGCCAGCCACACTCACAGAGTATGTTTTGGAAAGAAGAAACTAGCAAGTTCTAGGTGGAGTGGCTAGCATCCCTTGCCAGGGCGGAGGTTGTGAGCACACCATGGAGGCTCTGCCCAGGGCGTGCAGGTGTGCAGCACATATACAAATACAAGGGTAAAAGGTCTGCTTATTTTTCTTAGTTTTTCTATGAGCATTATGAAAATCCCCTGCTGGCTTGCTAAGCCAGTCGCAGGTTTAGGACAAAAATCTGACCATAGGGAGTCTGTCCTCCCCCTGGCGAGCCAGAGCCCAGTTGGCCCGTGACCGTTCCCAGTCTACACCACGTGCAGGTGGGGTTGACTTGTGTAGTCTGCGGGTCATCGGCAGGCGACTAGCTTTCACTTTTCACCCCTCATGAGAGAGGCTAGCTGATCCTAACACTGCTGACTGCAGGGCCAGGCGCATTCCACTCCTTGTAGGTTAATTGGACGCAGACAGCCAACATTTTTTGGGCATGTTATGAGAAGAAATAAATTATAGATCTTGGTGAAAAGTGGTAAGATTGAGGGGTAAAAAACAAGGGAAAGGCAGAGAAGTAAATATCTGGATGGCTTGGCCACGTGGCATGGTCGAGGCAAGAACATTGAGCTGATCCATGACTCTGGTGATCATGTGAGATAGCAACACATGACCATCCACACTTATGGGTGTGGCACATGATGATAGAAAGGTCAATACTAAACAAAACCACAAATGCTTAAGGCAATGCTAACCTTAAAAAATTTAATTCCATAATACTTAATTTCTATGTTCTTTTATGGGATAGGGTTTGATATTAAAGACTGCTGATCGATAAAATATTGTCAAATTGACTTTGCACTTAACGATTGCTATGGAAACCAAGATAAACAGCGGCCATCTTGAATTTCTTAATGTACCTCTAAAACATTTATTTTTTAATGTACAGGCTAAATTCTTTGTTTTATGTGTAAATAAATAGACCCTTTACAAGTTGAGTAGAAAATTTTAATGATATCTCTTTGCAGTTTTTTTTTTCAAAATGTGAAAATGGTAATGACATTTTTCATGACATTTTTTTTTTTTTTTAGTGTAGCACAAAAACTAAAATGTAATTTTCAAGATTAATCTACTCACAATGTAAGTGATATAATAAAGAATATCTCTGCAAAGTTTGAGTGAAATATAACGAATAGTTTTTAAAACAATTGTACTTATGTATAAAAAATTGGCAAAATGAGAAAACGGGGAAAAACTAATTATTTTTTTGTTTTTTATTACTAATGCACTCTTTTACGGAGAAAAAAAGTGTAAAACTGAACCTTGAGTGTTAAAATTGTCCTGCTGAATATGCAGGACCTCTCTCCAGGGCATGCAGCTCACCTTGTCTCTTCAGTTTGGCCGCTCGTACAGTGTCGCGTCTTTTAGTTTGTTTGTCCTTCTTGTACTTCAGACTATTTCTTACTTGCTTCTGCATCCTAAATGTTCCTAGTCTCTGCATATGCAGGCCTGTAGAAGGTCCATAAAACTGGGCAGTGTCTTGGGCAGCAGCAGCTCCAAAGTTGAACTCTCTTGCTGCAGTTACAACTACAAACTGAACGCGCTTGCGAGAGGCAAAGTTGTCTTTAGTGCATCAAGCCCATATCAAGCTGTGTAAACACTCATTTGAATTCTGAGTTTGTCCTGACACACATCTACTAAGTAGTTTAGTTTAGTTTGCGCAGTGCTGTTCCAAGGCGTTTACTGACATGGTTGATACACTCCTCTTTGTCTATCTGAATGTCATCCCCATATGGTTTGATCTTGGTAAGTTCCGCAAATGTTTTTATGTCACCATCAGAAAGTATTGACGTGTAGCAAATTTTATGACGGGCCACAGACCGTCGCCACAGCACCCTTCACCTCCATCATTCCAGCAGATCCTTTGAAATTGTTGTCACAGTTTAGAAGATGTTCTGCCTTCCATGCTGCAAATTAATCTGCTTTGTCCCTGGAAAGTGTCTTACAAGTGGTTTCACACACCTGGCAATATGTGGACATAACATGGGCATCTATGCAAACTCCTGTAAGAACATCCACTGCACAGCCAACTCCAATGTGGGATGTGTGGCCTCTAGTCAGCCAAGTGCCATCAAAGCTGACACTAATATCTAGCACATCATTGTCATGTAGAGTTATGCCTGACTGTTGTGCATGAGCCTGTAGAACATACTTTACGGTTTGAGAAAAAACAGTGTCCTCCAGATCTTCTATCTTTGAATATAGTTTATTCGCTTTGCTGTGAAATGTTTTCTGATGAATACCTTGCAGGTTCATATTTTCACAAAAATTATTAAATGATTGATTGATTGATTTAGGAACCGACATCACAAAATTATTAAATGTTGTTGCACCCATCCCACAAACTAATGCTGAATATACTGACTGGCTGTTGACAGCAAAAGATCCATTACTTTTTTCAGATAGGTATCTTCCACACACTACTTCTTCACAACAAGAGCAGTAAACCTCTGCATACACAGCTAATCCCTTGGCTTTCTTGCTGTCAGTTTTCAAAATAAGACTATCATTTTTACAAACTGGACAACATAACAATTTGATTATTGCCTCAATTTCTGAACAATCAACTCTGATTACTCTGTGTTCCCGTTTTTGATATCCATTGTCGTCACCAGAATCATACTTGCTGCTAGTGGATGTTGTGTATTTATACGTATCTCTTTTAAATTGGCTTCGGGTAATAAAAGAATCACTTCTACAACTTTGAGAAGAACACGATAGCACTGATTCATTCAGATTCACTGTCAAAACACTTGGATTTGGAAGAAGTGGCATGGGTCGCTTACTTTCAGTAGTTTCAGAATTATCTGTATCGTTTACGATGTTCTGATAGGCTTTTCGCTGCTTACGAGCATTTGCGAGGTGTAGTCTGAGAGATTACTTACGTTGACTAGATGACTGGATGTTAAATTTCTTAGAACGAGGCATATTTCAATGCGTGTCAGTCTGTCGTCAACAATGAACTTTCAGCACGTCGCCAGGTGTAAACAACACAAAGCCGCCATTTTGGAAACCCACGTGATCAATTTCAGCCATCGGCGAACGCGGATTGCTTACGATGTTCCATATATGGAAGTTTCCGGAAGATGATAGACACGAATAAACCCGATGTACACAGAAGAGCTTCCGATTAGACGAACACGGAGTATCACGAACAGTTACGGAAGTTCACGACCTTTCCAGGGATACCTTACACGCGCGTGTCGTGTTTTCCTGAGATATCGTTGCTAGGATTTGAAAACCGTCAATTTTTCAACAATTGTCAATAATTAGACAATTTGACACAGAGGGTGGGTTCAGTAAATTATGAATATTGCATAAAAATAACAGTTTTTAAACAAAAACAAGTACAGAATCTGATAGAAGACATGATAAGGTGTCTAAAAATGAACTATTCCAAAAATAGCTAAGTTGACCAAAAATCGATGTTTTTACTGCCGCACATCGCCTTAAACAGACAAGGACAGAAGAGGAATAGCTATGGATAAATGAGATCATGCTGACTCACTATGTCAGCAATACAAGACAAGACAGCCGAGACTTACCGTATCTGTCTACACAACATGGGCTCAATGAGTCGGTCGTAGGCGTCCATGATAGCTTGTCTGACCAGGGAGCAGTTCTCAGGGAACTGTATGCTCCTCAAATACTTGTCGGCTGCAAAGTTCATGAACATATTTTTGGCTCCACTAGGAACAGTGACCTTGACAGTTAAAATCTTCAGGTCCTCCCCCCGGTTCAAGGCCAGGATCTATGAATTAAATATAGTGTATGCATAGATTATTTCACATGGTGCCGTCTGAGTATGTGGACTGGTGCTGTCTGAGTGTCCAATAGACATATTTAACACAACAAGATCTCACACATTTTACAAAACAGTTTAACATATTTACATGGTTTTACATGACAGCATTTTCACATGGTAGTAAGCGGCAATTTTACAAATGTCAGTTCTATAGGGCAGTTTTGACATTTTCACATGGTATTAAGTGGCAATTTTACAAATGTCAGTTCTTCTTTCTTCTTCTTTGCGTTCATCCGGAATGTTTTTTCAGATGTGATTGCGGCGTGTCTAGTTAGGCACCCTTAGGTCGAAACCCTTAGGCCAACACATCCGACTTGTAGCATGCTGTTTTGACCAGGTTAGCAAATCCTGGGAGACTCTCACTTTTGTGGTACCGTCCACATCCCAGCTGGTCAAGTTGGAACAGTCGAAGACTTCGGTCATCCCTCAAGGGAAGGCAGGGACAGTCCATAGCAGTTTCCGCCATCCAAGGTGGCTTCCATAGTTGCAGGGCCGACACATAACGCCCTGGTGCTGGGCTCACCGAGGGAATCGTCATGTCCTGCTCATGGCTGCTTTACATCCTCACTTCAATATATTGGGCATTTCGTTCACCACGGGCCGTTCCCGCACAAACCAGACCGGTCTGCAGACGGTATCCACTCAGCGAGTTTTCGGTTCGGACATGTGCTTGTCTTTGTGCCCATCAGAGCTGTTCCAGGCACGACTGACATTCGGAAAACTACCTAGTCAGAGCTTTTCCGAACAAGAGCGGCATTCGGAAACTAGGTAGTCAGAGCTGTTCCTAGCACGAAAGAAATTTCACTCGGATGTTGTTTGCGTTGTGCCTGATTTATTTGCACCCGTAGGCCAGCACATCCGACTTCAGCAGGCATTTTTACGGGTTAGCCTTCCCGGATGTCAGTTCTATAGGGCAGTTTTGACATTTTACCATGGTTTTATATATTAACCGGCTTTGTGGGGAAGGGGTTGCGAACGCAATTTGTAATCCCGCATTCAAAACACAGCTGTGTGTGAATAGGCAGCAGGCTGCCTTGCACTAGTTTTCATAAAATGGTATGAATGTCGGTCATGCAAAAAGCAATGGCAAACTACTGAACGTAAACTTGCCAAGAAATCACAAAGCGACATCCTGTAAAAGGAAATGCAACTAACTTTATGTTACAGTTCTACAGATTGTATTGTTTACCATGATATGGTTTTCCAGGACAGTTTTACACATTCCACATGGTTTTATATGTTAGTAATTTCACATGGTTTTATGTGATAGTATTACACATTTCACCTAGTTTTACAGGACAGTTTTTCAGGGTCTGCAAATATCATGAGTTAACTTGATATAGATTTACACACTCCCCATGGTTTTACATGATACCGTTTCACACATTTCATTGTTAACATGATATGGGTTTACACCATTTCAGATAGTTGTTTATGACATGGTTCTAGACATTTCACATGTTTGTATCACCTGATGTGATCTGACAGATATGGTTTGACATGACACAGTTCTAGACATTTCACATGTTTGTATCACCTGATGTGATCTGACAGATATGGTTTGACATGACACAGTTCTAGACATTTCACATGTTTGTATCACCTGATGTGATCTGACAGATATGGTTTGACATGACACAGTTCTAGACATTTCACATGTTTGTATCACCTGATGTGGTCTGACAGATATGGTTTGACATGACACAGTTCTAGACATTTCACATGCTTGTATCACCTGATGTGGTCTGACAGATATGGTTTGACACGACACAGTTCTAGACATTTCACATGCTTGTATCACCTGATGTGATCTGACAGATATGGTTTGACATGACACAGTTCTAGACATTTCACATGCTTGTATCACCTGATGTGGTCTGACAGATATGGTTTGACATGACACAGTTCTAGACATTTCACATGCTTGTATCACCTGATGTGGTCTGACAGATATGGTTTGACACGACACAGTTCTAGACATTTCACATGTTTGTATCACCTGATGTGATCTGACAGATATGGTTTGACACGACACAGTTCTAGACATTTCACATGCTTGTATCACCTGATGTGGTCTGACAGATATGGTTTGACATGACACAGTTCTAGACATTTCACATGTTTGTATCACCTGATGTGATCTGACAGATATGGTTTGACACGACACAGTTCTAGACATTTCACATGCTTTTATCACCTGATGTGGTCTGACAGATATGGTTTGAGATGACACAGTTCTAGACATTTCACATGTTTGTATCACCTGATGTGATCTGACAGATATGGTTTGACATGACACAGTTCTAGACATTTCACATGTTTGTATCACCTGATGTGGTCTGACAGATATGGTTTGACATGACACAGTTCTAGACATTTCACAACCTGATGTGATCTGACAGATATGGTTTGACACGACACAGTTCTAGACATTTCACATGTTTGTATCACTTGATCTGATCTGACAGATATGGTTTGACACGACACAGTTCTAGACATTTGACATGTTTGTATCACGTGATGTGATCTGACAGATATGGTTTGACACGACACAGTTCTAGACATTTCACATGTTTGTATCACCTGATGTGGTCTGACAGATATGGTTTGACACGACACAGATCTAGACATTTGACATGTTTGTATCACCTGATGTGATCTGACAGATATGGTTTGACATGACACAGTTTGAAATGTTTGTATCACCTGATGTGATCTGACAGATATGGTTTGACACGACACAGTTCTAGACATTTCACATGCTTGTATTACCTGATGTGGTCTGACAGATATGGTTTGACAGGACACAGTTCTAGGCATTTCACATGCTTGTATCACCTGATGTGGTCTGACAGATATGGTTTGACATGACACAGTTCTAGACATTTCACATGCTTGTATCACCTGATGTGGTCTGACAGATATGGTTTGACAAGACACAGTTCTAGACATTTCACATGCTTGTATCACCTGATGTGGTCTGACAGATATGGTTTGACAGGACACAGTTCTAGACATTTCACATGTTTGTATCACCTGATGTGATCTGACAGATATGGTTTGACAGGACACAGTTCTAGACATTTCACATGCTTGTATCACTTGATGTGGTCTGACAGATATGGTTTGACATGACACAGTTCTAGACATTTCACATGCTTGTATCACTTGATGTGGTCTGACAGATATGGTTTGACATGACACAGTTCTAGACATTTCACATGCTTGTATCACCTGATGTGATCTGACAGATATGGTTTGACATGACACAGTTCTAGACATTTCACAACCTGATGTGATCTGACAGATATGGTTTGACATGACACAGTTCTAGACATTTCACATGTTTGTATCACCTGATGTGATCTGACAGATATGGTTTGACATGACACAGTTCTAGACATTTCACATGTTTGTATCACCTGATGTGATCTGACAGATATGGTTTGACATGACACAGTTCTAGACATTTCACATGTTTGTATCACCTGATGTGATCTGACAGATATGGTTTGACATGACACAGTTCTAGACATTTCACATGTTTGTATCACCTGATGTGATCTGACAGATATGGTTTGACACGACACAGTTCTAGACATTTCACATGTTTGTATCACCTGATGTGATCTGACAGATATGGTTTGACATGACACAGTTCTAGACATTTCACATGTTTGTATCACCTGATGTGATCTGACAGATATGGTTTGACAGGACACAGTTCTAGACATTTCACATGCTTGTATCACCTGATGTGGTCTGACAGATATGGTTTGACACGACACAGTTCTAGACATTTCACATGCTTGTATCACCTGATGTGGTCTGACAGACATGGTTCTAGACATTTCACATGCTTGTATCACCTGATGTGGTCTGACAGCCTTCACCGGCACCTTGAACTCAAAGTACTGCTCAAACTTCTGCTCCTGCATTCTGGCATTTTCCTTGCCGGGGCTGGCCTTCATCTTGTCCGTCTTCTTGTCTGTCTTCTTGTCGGTCTTCTTGGCAGCAGAGCTTTTTTTATTCTTGTTGCTCTCTATCATGACATTCCATCTGTCGAAGCTGTCAGTTGTAGGTACCACAAACAGAAACATGTCAGACGTGTGTCACAATGGCTTTACTTACACAACAAAGTATTTGAACATTAGTCAAACAATACATAATATTCTCAGGATGTATTCAGTCTTTGCATTTCAACTAGCAGGTGTAGAGGTAAACTATAGCTTTGTTTAGTCGCTCAACTTCTATCCACTTTAATCTTTTCTCTTTTACAATGGGAGGGATGGAGGAAAGTCACAAGCTATTATTTGTCCTCTTCCACCTATGAAGGGACATAAATCTTGCTATCTTGTATTACATTTTCATAACTAAACAAAGCCTTGATTCAACAAACCAAGTCTTGTGAAACACTATAGCCATGTCTTGGCAAGTCCCTCAGTGCCAAACAAGCAATAAAATTAGATGGCTGGAAGTAACAAACAACGACATGGTACAAACACAGTCTTCACAACATGGTACAAACACGGTCTTCAGTGCCAAACAAGCAATGAAATTAGACAGTTGGAAATCACAACCAGACATCATTAGTGTATTGAACATGAAGTGTAGATGAGTGAAGTCAACCAAACAAGCAATGAAATTAGACGGAAATCACAACCAGACATCATTAGTGTATTGAACATGAAGTGTAGATGAGTCAAGTCAACCAAACAAGCAATGAAATTAGACGGAAATCACAACAAGACATCATTAGTGTAGTGATGTTGAAGTGTAGATGAATCAAGTCAACCAAACAAGCAATGAAATTAAACAGTTGGAAATCACAACCAGACATCACTAGTGTAGTGAACATGAAGTGTAGATGAACCAAGTCAACCAAACAAGCAATGAAATTAGACGGAAATCACAACCAGACATCACTAGTGTATTGAACATGAAGTGTAGATGAGTCAAGCCAACCAAACAAGAGTCAACCAAATCAAATAGTGAAGCAGACATGTGGCCCAGAGACTCGTGTGTGATCTACAAACTAGCAACAGAGAAGGTGAGGCCAACAAAACCCCATGAAACTGGTTGAATAATGTTGATAAACCCTAGCAGTTGCAATGAGGCTGAAGACAATACATACAGCTTTCTGGTCTCCTCCATGACAGCACTGTCCTTGGCCACGATGTCAGCAATGATGTGCTTGATCCCCTTCTCCACATCGCCCACTGACTCCAGACCTGCCGACACAACAACACAATGCTTCATTAACTGATGTCATTTGTGACGCAACAAATGTCATCTTACAAGTGTGGAGAGGCGAGACAGACATTTGTGACACAATTACATGTCATCTTACAGGTGTGGAGAGGTGAGGCAGACATTTGTGACACAACAAGTTACATGTCATCTTACAGGTGTGGAGAGGTGAGGCAGAGGTGAGACGCCACAAATTCCATGGAATACAGTGGTACCTCGGGTTATGAACGCCTCAGGTCACAAACAATTCAGATTATGTCTCGGGTAACGAACAGTACCTCGGGTTACGAAAGAAGGTGTGTGTGTGAGAGAGAGAGAGAGAGAGAGAGAGAGAGAGAGAGAGAGAGAGAGAGAGAGAGAGAGAGAGAGAGAGAGAGAGAGAGAGAGAGAGGAGAGAGAGAGAGAGGAGAGAGAGAGAGAGAGAGAGAGACAGAGAGATAGAGATAGAGAGAGAGAGAGAGAGAGAGAGAGAGAGAGAGAGAGAGAGAGAGAGAGAGAGAGAGAGAGCAAGGTGTAATGTTGTAGACAAACGATCGCATACAGTACAAACAGTACTACAGATGAGCTTGTGGATCTTCAGAATGAACAGCTAAAGACATTAAAGGAGGAGCAGTCATCCGATGATGAGGAGTCAGTGACCGTTTCAACTGCCAGGATTAAAGAAATTTGCAGCAAGTGGGCAGACGTCGAAGACTTCATTGTGAACCATCATCCAAACAAACTTGTTGCTAACAGGGCAGTAAACCTGATGAATGATAACACGATGGCCCACTTCAGAAAGATTCTCCAGCAAAGGAAGCGACAAATTTCCCTTGATAGTTTCTTGGTGCAGAAAGATTCTCAGTCGGCTGCCAAGAAACAGCGACAAGATACTCCTGAAACTAATGATTCAGAATAACAAAGAAAGAGACAAATTTCCCATGATTGTTTTCTTGGTAATAAAGATAGACTACATCTTTTTTAAAATTTTATGTTTAATTCATTTGGTTTTCTTACTCTTTAATTAATACGTGAAGTACGCGTATTCTTTGCGTTTAGTCAGGTAAACGACAGGATGTTAATAAATAAGAACGATTCTTTCATCTTGAAACGAATTGTCTTTATTTCATTGATTTCAATGTTTCGGGTTATGAACGTCTCATATTACGAACCGAGTTCTGTAACAAATTTAGTTCATAACCTGAGGTACCATTGTAATGTATGAATCGTAGACCCCATACATTCCATTGAATAATGTATGTATTGTAGAACCCACAAATTCCACGGAATAATGAATGTGTCATAGACGCCACAAATTCCACGGAATAATGAATGTGTCATAGACGCCACAAATTTCATTGAATAATGAATGTGTCGTAGACGCCACAAATTCCATTGAATAATGAATGTGTTGTAGAACCCACAAATTCCATTGAAAAATGAATGTGTTGTAGAACCCACAAATTTCACAGAATAATGAATGTGTTGTAGAACCCACAAATTCCATGGAATAATAAATGTATTGTAGAACCCACAAATTCCATTGAATAATGAATGTGTTGTAGAACCCACAAATTTCATGGAATAATGAATGTATTGTAGAACCCACAAATTCCATTGAATAATGAATGTGTTGTAGAACCCACAAATTTCACGGAATAATGAATGTGTTGTAGAACCCACAAATTCCATGGAATAATGAATGTATTGTAGAACCCATAAATTCCATTGAATAATGAATGTGTTGTAGAACCCACAAATTTCATGGAATAATGAATGTATTGTAGAACCCACAAATTCCATTGAATAATGAATGTGTTGTAGAACCCACAAATTTCACGGAATAATGAATGTATTGTAGAACCCACAAATTCCATTGAATAATGAATGTGTTGTAGAACCCACAAATCCCACGGAATAATGTATGTGTTGTAGGCGCCACAAATTCCACGGAATAATGGAGTTGATGTTGACCCCTACCCATTGTGTCAATGCAAAAACCCCATACAACAATGCAAAAACCCCATACAACAATGCAAAAACCCCTAACAACAATGCAAAAACCCCATACAACAATGCAAAAACCCCATACAATGCAAAAACCCCATACAACAATGCAAAAAACCCATACACCAATGCAAAAACCCCATACAACAATGTAGCTGTTGACATGAGGATGTGTGATAGCAAGCTGACCTTTGGTGCTCACAATGACCGCTGACTGGAGACGGACATACTTTCCATCCAGTAAATCTCTGGAAAGTGTCTCCAGTCCCAGGGCCCTGGCTCTTTCAGCGTAGGTACCCTTGTGGCCAGGCTTGAATGGTGCATACTGAAAACATGAATGTACACATTTAGAACTTGTGGTAGATTGACACAGGGAGATTGTACACACTGAAAACATGAATGTACACATTTAGAACTTGTGGTAGATTGACACAGGGAGATTGTACACACTGGAAAAATGCATGTACACATTGACACAGGGAGATTGTACACACTGGAAACATGAATGTACACATTTAGAACTTGTGGTAGATTGACACAGGGAGATTGTACACACTGGAAACATGAATGTACACACTGACACATGGAGATTGTACACACTGGAAACATGAATGTACACATTGACACAGGGAGATTGTACACACTGGAAACATGAATGTACACATTTAGAACTTGTGGTAGATTGACACAGGGTGATTGTGCACACTGGAAACATGAATGTACACACTGACACATGGAGATTGTACACACTGGAAACATGAATGTACACATTGACACAGGGAGATTGTACACACTGGAAACATGAATGTACACATTGACAAAGGAAGATTGTACACATCGGAAACATGAATGTACACATTTAGAACTTGTGGTAGATTGACACAGGGATATTGTATACACACTGGAAACATGAATGACACATTGACACAGGGAGATTGTACACACTGGAAACATGAATATACACATTGACACAGGGAGATTGTACACACTGGAAACATGAATGTTTCTTGTAAAAGAGGCACGGCCCCACCATAGCCACCGGATCATTGCTGCGTCTGGCAGAGCTAGTCCTTAACCTCCATTCATTTGAGTTTAACGGGGACTATTTCGACCAGACGTGTGGCCATGGGCACTAAGATGGGTCAGAGCTATGCCTGCCTTTTCATTGGCTATCTGGAGCACCAGGTATGGAGTCAATACAACGGTAGGCTTCCGGAGCTCTACAGCAGTGCTTCCCAAAGTGGTGGTCCCCAGACCGGTTCCGGTTTGCAAGCCCTTCTTTGCTGGTCCGCAACATGAGTTGAAAAAAGTAAGAAAAAAGTAAAATATTTTCTCCTTTGAGGATTGTTTAGAACTTTTTAAAAACAAGATTGTCCTTTTCTCAAAACATGATATCAGCACCGTTTTTATGGTGATTTAATTTTAAAATAAATTGAGCCTGCAGCCGTATAGCCCAAGGAGTATTTACTTTTAAGGAGAAGCGAATCATTGGTTTAATGGGAAAGTTAAAAATGGTAACCAGCTGAGACCAATACTAAAAGCCGGCCCGGTCGACAACATTTGTTTGTTGACGACGAGCGTTTCTTCTGTTTCCTATGTGACGAAAAGTGAGAAAGATGCACATTATAATTTGCTGATTGTCATAAGATGCAGAACATACATGATTTTTGTTGTACGATTATAATGCGTTTTGCCATCGACTGAGCGAGTGAACGTGTTAGATACATCTGCAAAGTATTTTTCATTACTGCTGGATGAAAGCATGGGCGTTGCCAACTTAGCGATTCTGATGGTGTATGTGAGATATCGATACAAAGACAACTTGAAAGAAGAGTTTTTCTTTTTCGTCAATGAGCATTATTAAGACAAAATACAGAAACAGTATGGAAATTTGTTCTCCTTTGCGGGTAGCGCTGTCTACAACCGAGCCACGATTTGATCAGCTTGTAAATAATAAACAGGCCCACCCCTCGCATTAAATAGTTAATGTTAGCAGCTGATCTTTAAATCATTTTTATTACAACACACTGTAATTTAGTCAGCTTGTTTAAAATCTGATTTGGTATCGTTTTCCAAGAAATATTTTATCTTTATTTTACATTGGTGTTCATTACTGTCGGTGTATACGAGTATATACACCTTTACAAGAAAACCTAAATGTAGTTTTGACATTTGAAAACTTTTTTGATTTGTAAATCTCTACAATAAAAGTTTTACTCATGAAAATGGGACCACCATTAAATAAATCACCGTCATCCAATAATATTATGGAGCAGTATTTAGCGCACTGTGACAACACCCACAATTACGTTAAATCTTATATTTATATTAAAATGTATACTGAGGTCATATAAACTTCCAGATTACAAGGAGAAAATTTTTTTTAAACGGTACCTAGTGCAAAAGGAAAATTTTATGCCGGTTCGCAAAAGTGAAAAGTTTGGGAAGGACTGCTCTACAGGAGGTATATCGATGACTGCTTTGGTGTTTCAGACATGCCCTTGTCTGATCTCCAGGACTTCATTGCCTTTTTCTCCGACTTTCATCCCAGCATAAGACTCATCTCCACTATCTCTTCGTCGGCTGTCAATTTCTTAGATCTAACAGTCTCTTTAGGCTCCACTGGTCTATGCACGACGGTTTACTATAAACCAACTGACTCGCATGCATTCCTTCTCTATACCTCCTCCCATCCTCCTTCTTGTAAGGGTTCTATTACTTTCTCGCAATAGTTACGTTTCCGATGGCTTTGTCAGGATAATGACTTCTGACAAAAATCCCACAAAATGTTGGATTTCTTCCACCTTCGTGGCTATCCTGAGAATGTTCTGTCTACAGCTCTTCACCGCTGCCAGTCTATCAGTCGTGCCGAGGCTCTCTCCTCAATCCCGAAACCACAAAATAATAGACCTGCCCTCTTATTAACCTACCATCCCCATAATATTTCTACCAAGAATATCCTCCTGAGACATCTATCCATTCTCCAGGCAGACCCGGTCACTCGAGATGTCTTCTCAGAGGCACCCCTAGTGGCGTACAGGCGGGATCGCAACATTAGGTATGTGCTGATCCATAGTAGTCTACCCCAATCTCACAAGTCTCTTCTAGGCATGGTGGCTTGTCTTCGATCATGTTGTAAGACCTGCCCAAATGTACTTAAAAACCCAGAGTCTGATATTCCCTAAAACCACTTTCCACATTCGTGAGGGTTTCTCATTCATGAGTCGCAATGTTATCTATGCAAGCATCTGTAGGGACTTCGTAACTAGGGAAGGACGCTGTTTTCAGAAAGTTCAAGGTCATTGGGTTCACAGACGACTTCCTGTGGCTGGTGAGTGCAGTATATGAAAATTAACATGTCGTGTTTCCTATTGGATAAATGCGAAACTATTTTTATGAAAATTGCGAATGACAACTTTAACGAGGGCCAAAAGGTTATTCTTGATGCCTGCATGCTTGAGAGCGGTTGAAAGTGGCTTGTTTGAAAGATATTCCCCGTTTTTTGACAAAGGTAAGGAAGTTTATAGTTTGGCTTGTTTATTATCAAAGATATCCTAATTTAACCTGCATTTTTGAACTGCGCATCCAATTTTACATATAAATGTTGACTTTCAACAAGATTCGTTATGCTAGTGACTCACAATAAAATTTTAATTTCAGCAAGGTCGTCGTGTCTACTTTGTAAATTCATTATAATGTCAGAATCATGGCATTTTGGATCATTGTCTGCCTCTTTTAATAATCAAGAAGCTTTACAGTCATGAAGCTAAACAAAATATGAATATACGTTTATATTCTATTAAATATTTATTTTGTTGCTTTATATTTATTTTATTTTTATTTATTATAATATATATATAATAATTTTTTGAAAGTCAAGTCAATTTTCAAAGTTGTCCATGGTCCATTGCTGAAATTTAATTGACTGGTTCACAGTTTTATTTTCATTGATAAATGAATTATCAAGAGAATTATACTTTATTGTGCATTTATGGATGCTGCATCCATTTCTACACATAACTAAAGAGGTTCTGACAAGATTCGTTATACTAAGGTTTAGAAAATAAATGTTTTGTGAGACCACCCAGTTACATCTTTACAATAGGGAAAATTCACAATGGCGGCATCCCAGCATATCCAGACTAGTCCTACTAGTGTATGTTTTATTAAAACACTGGGGATTTAGAATCATAATATACAAAGTATCAAATAATTTCTACAGATAATTTGTGTTGTTGATTTAATAATTATTATTCATGTGACGTGGCTGAACCATTGTTGATATATTATATATATAAAGTCATTTTTCAAACCCGTCCGCTCACTTTGTATACTCAGCTCTGGCATCATATTTTATTTTAATTTAGTTGTATATGTTAAATAATAATTTAAATTAAGAGAAGTTATATAATGTTTTTGAAATCTCCAACCAGTTTAGCTTTTATTCTTGTCTTTCTGATTATATTTTTATACATATTTCTTTGGTAGTCTCTGTGGCGAAGTGTTCAAGCCGTTTGACTCATGCTCCGAAGGTTGTGGGTTTGATTCTGGGCCGCGTCCTCAGTTTACGAGTTAAATGTTTCGGAGACTCCTGTGGGTCATCGCTAAAAGCTAAGTAGTTTGCCATTGCTTTCCTATACCTTTTTCGAAAAAACCAGCACCACTGTGTTTCGAACCCGGGTATACAGGCTCACAAACCGCGTTCGCAAGCTCTTAGCCACAGAGACCGTTTCTTTTCTCGTCAGATTTAAATTTAATAATTTATAATTTATAACTTCTTCATGTTATATATCTTTATAATTTTAAGATCAATTTATTATAATGTAAAACATTTTTAAAATAAATATACCTTTAATTAATAATGTATAAATTCTTCATGTTATTTTACAGCATTTTTTTATTTTTTCAGATTTAGTAATCTTTTTATTTTCTCTTTTCAGGTTCTGGAAGACAGAAGAGATATTGAATGCCAAGACAGGTCAGTCACCAACAGAGGTAGTATTTCTCTAATTAAGGACATTTTTCTACGGTGAGTTGAATTTATACCTTTATAGTTTTAATATCTATTTATTATACTGTAAAACAAAGGTTTTTTAATACATATTAAAATTTAAAAATTTGTTGCGTACCCCTTACGGGACGTTGCAGTCAACACTAGCATTATCAGCTGCTGTTGATGTACTAGGCAAGTGTTACGTTCAGTAGTTTGCCATTGCTTTCTGAACGACCGGCCCCTATACCTTTTTCGAAAAAACCAGCACCGCGGTGTTTCGAACCCGGGTATACAGGCTCACAAACCGCGTTCGCAAGCCCTTAGCCACAGAGACCGTTTCTTTTCTCGTCAGATTTAAATTTAATAATTTATAATTTATAACTTCTTCATAATTTTAAGATCAATTTATTATAATGTAAAACATTTTTAAAAAAAATATACCTTTAATTAATAATGTATAAATTCTTCATGTTATTTTACAGCATTTTTTTTATTTTTCCAGATTTAGTAATCTTTTTATTTTCTCTTTTCAGGTTCTGGAAGACAGAAGAGATATTGAATGCCAAGACAGGTCAGTCGCCAACAGAGGTAGTATTTCTCTAATTAAGGACATTTTTCTACGGTGAGTTGAATTTACCTTTATAGTTTTAATAACTATTTATTATTATGTACAACTTTTTAAAAATAAATATACAGTATCTTTAATTTCTTTTTCATTTCTTCTCAGAGTTCACAGTTAGTTAGTCGACAAATCATCCTCATTGAACATCGAACAATTCAATGCATAAGTGTTCAGTTTATTAATCTTCTTTGGCTTTCTGCATACTTTTCTTGTTTACTTCCATAGTCAGGCTACTTGTGATCGAAGCAAAAGCACCGGAACCTTTCTTTGCAATGACAGTGTCACCTTCTGTCCGTAGTTCCTGACTAGTTAGATGCAAATCTGAAATAATTAATAATTTATAACTTCTTCATGTTATTTTACAGCATTTTATTAATCTTGTTTTTCTTCTTTCTTTTCAGGCTCTTTTCAGAATCAACTGATGTCAAGTTGCATATATATTGTAATAATAAAAATATAAATCTGTTATATAATATTAATAAAGATTATTAACGGCAAACTATACGAGTACATATTCATCTGTTGACACTTGTGTGCAAATTTACTAATTTTGTTTTAGACGAACCTCATAACAACCATTTGTCCCAATAATATACCTGTGATAACCAATAATAATCAGTGCTCAATGAGTTGATTTTGGTGAGGCAGAGTCAAAGAGAGAGTATTATTTCATTGAATCAATTTTGTTTTTAAACGAACATCTTAGCAACCATACATCATTGCGACCAGGGTTGCCAGGCCTAATTGCTCATTTTAATTGCTAATTAGGTCACCACACATCATACTGACACAGCAAAGACACCATAAGGTCTGTAGCATCATTCCGCATATTACCAAATTCATCTGGTAATTTTTAAAGCTAAAATTAAGAAAACGTACGCTAATTTGTGAAATGGTAATTAATTAGCGGCCATTTTTAATTGCTAATTAGGTCACCACACATCATACTGACACAGCAAAAACACCATAAGGTCTGTAGCATCATTCCGCATATTACCAAATTCATCTGGTAATTTTTAAAGCTAAAATTAAGAAAACGTACGCTAATTTGTGAAATAGTAATTAATTAGCGGCCATTTTTAATTGCTAATTAGGTCACCACACATCATACTGACACAGCAAAGACACCATAAGGTCTGTAGCATCATTCCGCATATTACCAAATTCATCTGGTAATTTTGAAAGCTAAAATTAAGAAAACGTACGCTAATTTGTGAAATAGTAATTAATTAGCGGCCATTTTTAATTGCTAATTAGGTCACCACACATCATACTGACACAGCAAAGACACCATAAGGTCTGTAGCATCATTCCGCATATTACCAAATTCATCTGGTAATTTTGAAAGCTAAAATTAAGAAAACGTACGCTAATTTGTGAAATAGTAATTAATTAGCGGCCATTTTTAATTGCTAATTAGGTCACCACACATCATACTGACACAGCAAAGACACCATAAGGTCTGTAGCATCATTCCGCATATTACCAAATTCATCTGGTAATTTTTAAAGCTAAAATTAAGAAAACGTACGCTAATTTGTGAAATAGTAATTAATTAGCAAAATAATTTGCGGCCATTTTTACTTCCTAATTAGGTCACCAGATATCATATCAAAAAATAAATGACATGACCAGTTAGGCCTTGCAACCCCGATCGCAGTGATGTATGGTTGCTAAGATGTTCGTTTACAAACAAAACAGATAGTCTCAAAAAACACCAAAATTTTGATAATCTGGGCCAGATTTTGACCAGGACGCAAAAAATTCCTCCAGTGAGCACTCTTTTGTGAAAATTTTAGTCAAAAGGTCACGACACTCAAATTTACATAACTCAGCTTAGAATTGAGACACACAACTCATTGAGGTACCGTTAGATTTGGTTTTTCAAGGCCTATCTATCTGTGGTTCTCCCAATAGTAAATGATCAATTTGAAAATCACGATCAGAAAGCCTAGCATCTGCATACATTGTGATATGAGATATATCGAAGAGACAGGTCTACGTCTGGCTGACAGTTTAAGCAACACCTACCTCTCTGATATCAACAGTGGTGCCCAGAAACTGGTATCCATACACTTCAACAGTTTTGACCACTGTGGTGTGGCCAACATACAGGTCACGGCAATCAAATCATGCGCATCTCACAAAAATGATCGTAAGACATTGGAAAACCATCTCATCCTCCAGTTGGGTTCACTCTCCCCTAACAGCCTCAATGTGCAACAGTTTCATTTACCTTCCACTCCCCCCACCACTAAACCCCATCCGCGCATGTGTATAGTCCACTAAAAATAGTTAGTTGCATATCCTTTACAGAACGCCACAGTCAGCTCCAGAATTATTTTTGCTGTTTATGATTTATTGGCAAGTTTGCGTTCAGTGGTCTGTCATTGCTTTCTGAGCGACTGGCACTCGTACTATCTTATGAAAACAAACGCACGGCGGTCAGCATCCAAATCGCTTGTAGCTGTGTTTCAAGTGCTGGATGCGTAGTTGCAAACTGCATCCGTGACACCTTCGCCACAGAGCCGGCTATAGTGCTCTACTCCCTATTTTTACCTTTCGCTCACCTGGGCATCCCCCCATCCCGTGTCCTCCCACCGGGAGGCTAAGCCAATCACTGAACTTCTGGCGTTATTAACCTTTAGTCCAGTGATGGCTGAACCATACATCCGGTTAATTCCACCCATTGATAATGGCTCAAGACGTATTCAGCCAAACAAGGATACAGATAAGTAACTTTAATATTTTCATGTAGTGTTTTTCGTGTAGTTGTGTGTCAGTTTGTGTTTGTTTGCTCTGTGCTGACGAAGGTTTTAGCCACATCGTCCATTTTGTTTCTTGTAATCGTGCTCTAGTAAAGCTCACAATCTACTATTTGTTATTTGGTGATTCACTCATAGTCAAGTCTGAACAACATAGTACAATGTAAAAAAAAAATCAACAAATAAATAAATGTGTCCCGTGGCAATTTGCTGTGTTTGGTCTGTGATGTGATAGTGCCATCACATTCTGTAGGCAAAGAGAAAGTGGCCAGTTTTGACCTCACTTTGACAAGTGATAAGTCCAGGCATTTAATCTGCGTTGAACTAAACTAACTCTAACAAGACATCAACTTGGCTAGTGACCCACCAAAATAGTCAAACCAACTCTAACGAGACATCAACTTGGCTAGAGACCCACCAAATTAGTCAAACCAACTCTAACGAGACATCAACTTGGCTAGCGACCCACCAACACAGTCAAACCAACTCTATTTTAACGAGACATCAACAGCAGATGATGCCATACAGAAAAGAAAGAACAGTGATAAATTAATAGAGAAAAGATAGAAAACGATAGCATAAATATTAATGAAAGTCAGCTGCTTAAAATGTCAAAGTAGATTGCTGAATTAAAAAATAACATACAAATTAACAGAATTTTAGAATTGCTCAATTCAATGCTATGTTCAAAATGTAAACAAGATCAGAAGTGCTGACTCCAGGATCTATAAATCAATTCAACAACAACACTGGGGCATTCTCTCAATACAACACTGGGGGCATTCTCTCAATAAGATGGGAAGGAAAACATCTATAGGCATCAGCTCTATAAGATGGCAATCAAACTCTCTACAGGCAATATAACAGCTAGAGAAGACTGAGACACAGACAATATTACCAAAGTTTCCACTTCTGCTATGGAGGTGGTGCACCTGAGAGATGTGTCCAGGTCCTTGGTCATCTTCCCCAGCTTCTGAATGGACTTGTAGACAGTATGTACTTTTGTCTCCACCGTTCTGAAATCAAATGGTGCACATGGTCAGGCTGGTTCCAGGAGCCTGCCCTGGACAGAAAGAACACATGGGACGGCTGCAGACACTTGTACACAACTAGCATGCTAGAGAAACACTTAGTGCAGACTTGGAACTATGGGACAGTCCAGAGAAGACAACAGAAATAATGGTAGTCTCCAAGAAGAAAGAAATACCACAATTTAACACCTCAGTAAATGAGATTTTAAACATGTGAATTGGTACAACTAGCTTGGAGCAGTTATAACATCTGATGGGAGGTGCCTTGTAGAGATTAGAACAAGAATTGGTACAACTAGCTTGGAGCAGTTATAACATCTGATGGGAGGTGCCTTGTAGAGATTAGAACAAGAATTGGTACAACTAGCTTGGAGCAGTTATACCATCTTATAGGAGATGCCTATTAGAGATTAGAACAAGAATCGGTACAACTAACTTGGAGCAGTTATAACATCTGATGGGAGGTGCCTTGTAGAGATTAGAACAAGAATTGGTACAACTAGCTTGGAGCAGTTATAACATCTGATGGGAGGTGCCTTGTAGAGATTAGAACAAGAATTGGTACAACTAGCTTGGAGCAGTTATAACATCTGATGGGAGGTGCCTTGTAGAGATTAGAACAAGAATTGGTACAACTAGCTTGGAGCAGTTATACCATCTTATAGGAGATGCCTATTAGAGATTAGAACAAGAATCGGTACAACTAACTTGGAGCAGTTATAACATCTGATGGGAGGTGCCTAGTAGATATTAGAGCAAGAATCGGTACAACTAACTTGGAGCAGTTATAACATCTGATGGGAGGTGCCTAGTAGAGATTAGAACAAGAATCGGTACAACTAGCTTGGAGCAGTTATAACATCTTATAGGAGATGCCTAGTAGAGATTAGAACAAGAATCGGTACAACTAACTTGGAGCAGTTATAACATCTTATAGGAGATGCCTATTAGATATTAGAACAAGAATCGGTACAACTAACTTGGAGCAGTTATAACATCTGATGGGAGGTGCCTAGTAGAGATTAGAGCAAGAATCGGTACAACTAACTTGGAGCAGTTATAACATCTTATAGGAGATGCCTATTAGAGATTAGAACAAGAATCGGTACAACTAACTTGGAGCAGTTATAACATCTGATGGGAGGTGCCTAGTAGAGATTAGAGCAAGAATCGGTACAACTAACTTGGAGCAGTTATAACATCTTATAGGAGATGCCTATTAGAGATTAGAACAAGAATCGGTACAACTAACTTGGAGCAGTTATAACATCTTATAGGAGATGCCTATTAGAGATTAGAACAAGAATCGGTACAACTAACTTAGAGCAGTTATAACATCTGATGGGAGGTGCCTAGTAGAGATTAGAGCAAGAATCGGTACAACTAGCTTGGAGCAGTTATAACATTTGATGGGAGGTGCCTAGTAGAGATTAGAACAAGAATCGGTACAACTAGCTTGGAGCAGTTATAACATCTGATGGGAGGTGCCTAGTAGAAATTAGAGCAAGAATCGGTACAACTAGCTTGGAGCAGTTATAACATCTGATGGGAGGTGCCTGGTAGAGATTAGAACAAGAATCGGTACAACTAACTTGGAGCAGTTATAACATCTAATAGGAGGTGCCTAGTAGAGATTAGAACAAGAATCGGTACAACTTGCTTGGAGCAGTTATAACATCTAATAGGAGGTGCCTAGTAGAGATTAGAATAAGAATGTGTACAACTAACTTGGAGCAATTATAACACCTGAAGGGAGGTAGTTTGTAGAGATTAGAACAAGAATCGGTACTATTACCTCGGAATAGTTATAACATTGATGGGAGGTACCTTGTAGAAATTACAAGATTCACTAAATTATCTTTTGCAAGTTGGAAAATATGATCGCCAATAAAAAAAACTGCCAGCTGCAGTGAGAAGATAAGTGTTGAAGAGCTGTACAGAACCTATACTGTTGTATGTATGTGAGACATGGACAATCAGCAGACCAGTTGAGAAACATGTAATGACCTGATGGAAGACTAGTGATTATGTGAGACAGGGAACTATGAGCGCCCACCGTATGGGCACTGCACATGTAGATGATGAGGGACAGGGAACTACGAGCGCCCACCGTATGGGCACTGCACATGTAGATGATGAGGGACAGGGAACTACAAGCGCCCACCGTATGGGCACTGCACATGTAGATGATGAGGGACAGGGAACTACAAGCGCCCACCGTATGGGCACTGCACATGTAGATGATGAGGGACAGGGAACTACGAGCGCCCACCGTATGGGCACTGCACATGTAGATGATGAGGGACAGGGAACTACAACTGTCCACCGTATGGCCACTGCACATGTAGATGATGAGGGACAGGGAACTACGAGCGCCCACCGTATGGGCACTGCACATGTAGATGATGAGGGACAGGGAACTACAACCGTCCACAGTATGGGCACTGCACATGTAGATGATGAGGGACAGGGAACTACGAGCGCCCACCGTATGGGCACTGCACATGTAGATGATGAGGGACAGGGAACTACAAGCGCCCACCGTATGGGCACTGCACATGTAGATGATGAGGGACAGGGAACTACGAGCACCCACCGTATGGGCACTGCACATGTAGATGATGAGGGACAGGGAACTACGAGTGCCCACCGTATGGGCACTGCACATGTAGATGATGAGGGACAGGGAACTACGAGCACCCACCGTATGGGCACTGCACATGTAGATGATGAGGGACAGGGAACTACGAGCGCCCACCGTACGGGCACTGCACATGTAGATGATGAGGGACAGGGAACTACAACCGTCCACAGTATGGGCACTGCACATGTAGATGATGAGGGACAGGGAACTACGAGCGCCCACCGTATGGGCACTGCACATGTAGATGATGAGGGACAGGGAACTACGAGCGCCCACCGTATGGGCACTGCACATGTAGATGATGAGGGACAGGGAACTACAACTGTCCACAGTATGGGCACTGCACATGTAGATGATGAGGGACAGGGAACTACGAGCGCCCACCGTATGGGCACTGCACATGTAGATGATGAGGGACAGGGAACTACGAGCGCCCACTGTATGGGCACTGCACATGTAGATGATGAGGGACAGGGAACTACGAGCGCCCACCGTATGGGCACTGCACATGTAGATGATGAGGGACAGGGAACTACAACCGTCCACAGTATGGGCACTGCACATGTAGATGATGAGGGACAGGGAACTACAACCGTCCACAGTATGGGCACTGCACATGTAGATGATGAGGGACAGGGAACTACAACCGTCCACAGTATGGGCACTGCACATGTAGATGATGAGGGACAGGGAACTACGAGCGCCCACCGTATGGGCACTGCACATGTAGATGATGAGGGACAGGGAACTACGAGCGCCCACCGTATGGGCACTGCACATGTAGATGATGAGGGACAGGGAACTACAACCGTCCACAGTATGGGCACTGCACATGTAGATGATGAGGGACAGGGAACTACGAGCGCCCACCGTATGGGCACTGCACATGTAGATGATGAGGGACAGGGAACTACAACCGTCCACAGTATGGGCACTGCACATGTAGATGATGAGGGACAGGGAACTACGAGCGCCCACCGTATGGGCACTGCACATGTAGATGAGGGACAGGGAACTACGAGCGCCCACCGTATGGGCACTGCACATGTAGATGATGAGGAACAGGGAACTACGAGCGCCCACCGTATGGGCATTGCACAAGTAGATGATGCGAGAGGACTGCTTCTAGTTCTGTTGAAGAATCACACACTCCAGATTTCAAACGTAGCAAGTTTGGAACTTGTGAAGCTATTACGGACACAATTTTTAATCCCATCTACTGCGTTCGAAACACAGCTGTGAGCGATTTGACAGCAGACTGCCTTGTGTTGGTTTTCATAAAATGGTATGAGTGCCAGTCGTTCAGCGAAAAGCAGAGGCAAACTACTGAATGTAAATTTGACAAGAATTTACAAAGAGTAAAAAAAAATTTCTGGGGTTCACTACCATGTTCTGTAAAGGATATGCAACTATTTTGTTTAAAAAAAAAAAGTTTAAAACAATGTATTCTCTGAGTGAATTTAAATGCAGACGTCGCAACTTAAGAAAGGACAGCATAAAAATGGGAACATGAACTATATTAGGCAAATTGCAGCATGAATTATAGTTTAGGACAGGACAACATTAAACAGTAGGATGTAATTTATGACGTAATGGTACAAATAATTGACTTAATCGGCACAGAAATGACTGGCATTGAGTGCCTGTTGCTGCCCTGGTCAGTACACGTTTGACTGTTCACAATGCAGTGGTTGACGATGAAAGTCTTCTACCTATGTGCTTAAAGAATGTAAATGATGGCAGTAAAATGTTTCACTGTTTCTAATTTAGACAAAGCGACATGAATGACATCTATTTCTATGAGGAGCGCCTGGCCAAGTGGCTAGAATGCCGGATTCTCCTTCGGGAGACCCGGGTTCGAATCCTTGGTAAGGTGTGGAGTTTTTTTCTGTCGGGGGCAAAAAGAAAACTCTAACCTGCACAGTTTGCTGCGACTGCACTAGTGAGGCGGCCTAAATTCCTCAGGGTCGAGACCCCCCTGCCATACACCGCAAGGTACTATATTGACAGTAAATGACAGATTATGACATATATTTAGTACTGTTAAAAAAGAAGGCACCCAGCATGTAGCAGTGGGATGTTGTAACACTCTAAAGCAGTGTTTCCCAACGTGGGGCCCACGCCCCACAGGGGGGCAATTTGACTGTTAAGGGGGGCAATTCGAAAATGGAAGAAATCGGCTGAATATAACAAAACGGGGAGACTTGAGACTGAAGTTAACTAAATTGGAACCTGACATAAGATCTCTTTGCAGCAAGCATCAAGCGCAAGGATCTCACTAAATTTAAATAATAAATAATTACTAATAATTAAAATAATATAGAAAAATCTTTCATTAAAATTATTTTGTACTTGAATTTCAGTTCTCCATTATATGTTTTGAAAATTTACTTACTGTGTTTGCTCAATAATTACCTAGTGATTTCTTCCTAAAACCTATCATTCAAGTTTCTTTAGTGAACATTTCAATTTTTGAATATTAAAAATAATGTATATGTTGAGGGGGGGGGCATGGGGCGTGGGAGGGGGGCATTTTAGAAAGGCTTAAGTGGGGCATGGTACAAAAAAGGTTGGGAAACACTGCTCTAAAGCATAACCAGAAGCAACAGAACAGTTCAAATGGCTGATGAACCAGAGAAGCAGCCATGGTATTGTTTTAACGACAAGTAATACAGTGTGAGCCGACTCTGTGGTGAAGTGCTTACGGACGCAGTTTGTAATTCTGCATACCCACGTTCAAAACACAGGTATGGGAGATTTGGCAGCAGACTGCCTTACGTTGATTTTTTATGAAATGGTATGGGTGCCGGTCGTTCACAAAGCAATCGCAATATACTGAACGTAAAATTGCCCAGGAATCAGGAACAGCCAAAAAATGCAGGGATTGACTGCTACATCCTGTAAAGGATATGCAACTAACTTTTTTTTTATAGTAAAGTGTGCCACTTGAGAATGCAGCAATATTACTGTCTTATCTCGATAGGAACCTTTCTGAATAGTCAATGTTTACTTCAAGCAAGTAGAAATACAGCCTTACTTCTGTTAAAACTTACTACTGTGGTAGACAATTGAAATTACTGTGCGAATATGTGTATATTTCAGCTTGAAGGATTTATCTAGTTATTTTACTTTATGTTGTGTGAATTCTGCAGCATGTACCTGACGAGATGCAATGAAATATGCCAGGCAATAAATCGTACAATCTATTTTGTGTCTTCGGTATTCAAATTACTACTTAGTACTTCTTTTAAAATAAAAAAGGATGCATTGTTGTTATTTAAAATTATTGTTAACTTCTGAATTAACAAGCAGTAACACCATACCTAAGCTCATCTACCCCTTCAGCAACCTCTCTCAAAATTTCAGGCTCCATATTGTCGGTCATTTCTTTCCTGTACCTGGCGATAAAGGGAATGGTGGCGCCCTGGTTGAGGAGACTGATGACATTACCCACACTGCGACGACTCAACTTGAGCCTGTCGGCAATCAATGTCGCCGGGTTCCAGTTGGGCTTGATGTCTTCTTCTGTCATGGCAGTTGGTAATCACTGAATGAAGACACACAACGACAGTCCGACTGGAATGTGAACTCGGTGATAACTAACACAAGTAGAGAGCGATGGTCAGTGAGACAGAAAGGATGTGTGGTCGCTGTTGTTATGATGTTAACGGTGGCCGTCCATTCTCCATCTCTATCACAGTCGTCTGCCAGCAGGACGGGCTCAGGGGAGGCCACTCTCACCCACACGGCGGCTGGAGGACAGGGGGAGGGGGTGTTGCTTTTATATACAGTAGTTCTTTCTTTCTTTCTTTCTTTCTTTCTTTCTTTCTTTCTTTCTTTCAGTAATTATTCTTTTCTACATATCAACTTTCACCTTTACTAAAACATCCAAATATACCCATGTCCGCAAAACGACAGATAATAAACAGCATATTCACGCCAACTCTATGCTACCAATCTCAAACCTGGAGTTTATCCAAATCACACTTTCGTAAAATCAACACCTGCGAAATGAGATGCCTGAGGAGAGCTGCCAACTTAACAGTCCGAGACCGAGTAAGAAATGCTACTATCAGACAGACTGTGGGATCAACACCTTGAGCCACATTTATTGAGAGACAGAAGATCAAGTGGTTTGGCCATGTCGTTAGAATGCAACATCAGCAGCTACCATCACTGGCCTTACATCAAAGATCATCTGCGACGAGACCACGAGGACGTCCAAGAAGAAAATGGAATGACAACATCAAAAGCATTGTACAATCACACGGAATGACATTATCCAATGCCGCCCATCGGGCACCGGAGCGCAAATTATTCCTGTCCACGACGCTTCACGGCAGAAGTGGAAGAAGATGATGATGATGATGATGATGATGATGATATTTTTCATGCCGAATTCTCTCTTTCTTTTTGTTTTGTATATTCTTTCCGTTTGGAAATTATTCTGTCTGTCTGTCTCTCGGTCGGTCGGTCGGTCTGTCTGTCTGTCTGTCTGTCTGTCTGTCTGTCATGCACATTCTTTGCATGACAAATACTTCACGTCTCTTCTTTCTTTCTTTCTTTCTTTTCTTTCTTTCTTTCTTTCTTTCTTTCTTTCTTTCTTTCTTGTTGCGCTTCTGGAGTGAGCACGTTGCTCAACTGGTCTTATTTATGCATCAAATTCTTCTTCTGGAGTGAGCACGTTGCGCAACTGGTTTTATTTATGCCTTAATTGCTTTTTCTAGAGTGAGCACGTTTCGCAACTTTTATTATTTATGCCTCAACTGCTTTTTCTGTGGTGAGCACGTTGCGCAATTGGTCTAATTTATGCCTCAACTTCTTGTTCTGGATTGAGTACTTGGCGCAACTGGTCTTATTTATGTCTTAACTGCTTGTACTGGAGTGAGCACATTGCGCAACTTGTATTATTTATGGATCAAACTGATTATTCTGTGGTGAGCACGTTGCGCAATTGGTCTTATTTATGCCTCAACTGTATCTTCTGTAAGGAAAGACCAACGCGTAACACTCTGAGTGAGCTAAAGCAAGCTAGGAAGGATGTGCAAAAGGCTGCCAGGCAGTGTGCAAATGATTATTGGATCAAGTTATGTGAGTCCATTCAAATCGCAAGTGATAAGGGAAACATCAGAAGCATGTATGAAGGAATAAAGAAAGCCTATGGTCCAGTGATCAAAAGAAGTGCACCATTGAAAACCTTGACTGGAGAAATCATAATTGATAAGAAACAGCAGATGGACAGATGGGTAGAGCATTATTTGGAGCTTTACTCAAGTGAGACCAAACTAGCGGATGATACCCTCAACGCCATAGAGGCTCTACCAACTCTTGACCACCTGGACACACTTCCCACCATAACAGAAGTTAAGTGTGCTATATATGAACTTACATCTGGCAAGGCTCCAGGTAAGGATGGGATTTCAATAGAGGTTATCAGGAGTGGGCAAGACACACTCACTCTACAGATCCACCAGCTAATAGAGCTATGCTGGCGAGAAGGACAAGTCCCACAGGATTTCAAAGATTCAAGCATCATAACACTGTACAAGAACAAGGGCGATCGGAGCGACTGCAACAACTATTGAACTATAGGGGTATCTCACTTTTGTGTATTGTTGGAAAAGTATTTGCCAGAATTGTTCTGCGCATACTTCAAGTCCTAGGAGATTAAGTCTACCCCGAATCACAGTGTGGCTTTCGACAGAACCGGTCTACCATTGATATTATATTCTAATTGCGACGAATGCAAGAAAAATGCCGTGAACAGAATCAACCACTGTTTATTGCCTTCATCGACCTCACAAAGGCATTTGATTTGGTCAGTCGTGAGGGTCTGTTCAAGGCACTAAAGAAGATTGGCTGCCCACCAACTCTTCTGTCCATTGTGGAATCATTCCACACAGGCATGAAAGACACAATCAAGTTTGATGGTGCAACTTCTGAAGAGTTTGAAATCAAGAGTGGAGTTAATCAAGGTTGTGTACTAGCTCTCACCCTCTTTGGAATATACTTTTCACTTCTACTGAAATATGCCTTTTGTGATGTGATCAGGATGGTGGTATATACATTCACTCACGCTCAGATGGCGGCCTCTACAAAGCTCAGAGATTGAAGGCCAAGACCAAAATTAGGAGGGTACTGATCAGAGAGTTGACTTTTTCAGATAATGCTGCAATTACGACCCACTCTGAGGAAGAATTACACTGTCTACTATCTGCATTCTCCAATGCTTGTTCTGAATTTGGTTTAACAATTAGCAAAAAGAAGACACAGATTATGTCACAAGGTGCACATGGGGTACCATCAATCTTTATTGACGACGCCGAACTAGAGATGGTAGACCATTTTACATATCTAGGATCAGTGGTAAATAGCAAATTATCCCTAGATCAGGAAATCAACATCCGGATTGGTAAGGCAGCAACAACAATGAACAGGTTAAGAAAAAGAGTCTGGGAGAACAGGAAGCTTCCGGCCAAAACAAAAGTCCTTGTCTATCAAGCCTGTGTCATTAGTACTCTTCTTTATGGCAGTGAAGCCTGGACAACTTATGACACCAAGAGAAACGTTTAAACAGCTTTCATATGCGGTGTCTGCGAAGAATTCTTGGTATTAAGTGGTAAGACAAAATAAAAAAATACTGAAGTATTGGAAAGATCAGGTTGTGTGACGGTTTATTCCATGCTCAGTCTTCGTAGACTTAGATGGATAGAACATCTTAGGAGGATGGATGATGGTAGAATACCAAAGGACATCATTTTTGGTGAATTACAGATGGGTAAGAGATCTCAGGGTAGGCCTCTACAACGATACAAAGATGTGTGTAAGCGGGACATGATTGATACAGGCATTGATAATGCACAGTGGGAGCAAGTCGCCGCTGAACGTGTTGCATGGAGGGCAAACATCAGAAATGGAATAAAGACAAAGGAGAAAATTATTGCAGATAAGTCACACACCGAGCGTTTGAGACGTAAGATGGTGCATGATGGTGGAAATGACCACGTGTTCACATGCACCCACTGTGAACGAACATTTACAGCGCGAATTGGCCTTATCAGTCACATTCGCTACCGCAATCGGGAAAATTATTATGCCTTTTTATAGCACAAACTATCGTCTGTCAAGACGGCAAGGTGCCAATGTATCTTCTGGCATGAGAACGTTGCGCAACTGGCCTTATTTGTGCCTCATCTGCGCATTCTGGAGTTAGCACGTTACGCAACTGGTCTAATTTATGCTTCAAATGCTTGTTCTGGAGTGAGCACGTTGCGCAACTGGTCTTATTTATGCCTTAACTGCTTGTTTTAGAGTGAGCACGTTGTGGAACTGTTCTTATGTATGCCTCAACTGCTTCTTCAGGAGTGAGCACTTTGCGCAACGGGTCTTATTTATGCCTCAACGCCTTCTTCTAGACTGAGCACATTGCGCAACTAGTCTTATTTATACCTCAAGAAGTTGGATACTTGCCAGGCCACCTTATGAAGAACTGATTTGAAAATTTAGCTATGGGGCGGTTGAAAAGTAGTAGTTTCATCCACCAGGCCAAACAACTCTGCAGAGAAACCATCGATCTTCCCACGATTGGTATCCCCCTGACAACTATTCCAGAGCGAACCCCGTGGAAAGATGAACATAGAATATCGCTACAAATCCAGACAAAAGTGAGAGGAATATTTGACAAGGAAGAATAGAACAGTGTACAGCGCAGAACAGCCACTCTCAGCTTCCTTGATGAAGAATACCCACAGGACCTCTGGATCCGAGTCTACACAAATGGGTCATCACAATATGCTGTTCGAAATGGAGGAGCGGGAGTGTACATAGAAATCCATGAACTGGAAATTTGCGAAGGTCCGTTAATTGTGGAGGATACGGATATAGTATAAACATAAAGTCCTTGATAATATTTTACTGGCTGTGGATAGCAGCACAATTAGTACTGGTCAGAGATTAGGTGAAGTGTTTTGGATAGAGTTTTTACTTTGCTTAATAACAAAATATGGGGCAGATGGAGTTTTCAGATTGCTAAATACATGTAGGCTTGCACGTGGTAATAGGTGTTGTTGATAAAACATAATTTACTGTGAATAAGTGTAGAGAGAAACATATCATTTTGTTGGATTATAAGATTTATATAAGGTTTTTTTTTTTTTAAAAACTTTATTGAACAAGAGAGGATAAATGTTACTATTTCTTTCTATCTTTTCTTGGTGCGCACCATTTCTCTGTCTGTCTGTCCTGTGTTGTTTTAATTGATTACGGGAGAGTATGATATGTTGCATTTTCATAACGCATATATGGCCATAATAGTCTGCCATTTTTATACTAATGATTTGGATAGGCATGCATGTCTATTATAACAGTGACAGATTTAAGCGGATTGCTTGTGACCTTGTAGAAGAGAAGAAGAAGTATTATAAATGTCCACATATATGGTGGGGTGTTGTTATAATGACCAAAAGAAATAGCGGTTAGCTAGTTCCATACCTAGTTGAGAAGGGTCAGGAAGAGTGTAGGTTATGATGTACATGTTTAGAATATAGAGGTTGTTAGAGATATGTTAGATAAGATTTTGGGTTTAAGACTTTTCGGGGAAAAGTCTTCGTTGGGTGAATAAGGTATTATAACAGAGTATCTTAGCAGAGGGGGATTTAACGTGGTGTGCAATGGGACGATTATTATGGGCACGGTTGGGCACATCGCTAAGAGGTAGCTAGGGCTTGTCATCCTATGACGAGCATCTTGGGAACAAAGTTAGTTGTGACCATTCTAACATCCAAGAAGGTCGCATGATCATTGTGGGCACCATCTGGAATGAAAGATGATCTGAATGTAACAATATATGTGGTTTGTACTCCAGCATTTTTGAAACGAGAAACGATGTAACCTCCAATAAACTGTAAACTAAATAACGGAGAGAGTTGGAGTGACTTCTGTTAGTGTCGTTCATCCGAACTACATTGCCTCCTCCTACCACTGTTGTATATCCCTTGACTGAGAATGTGCGATTGGCGTTGAGGTGTGTCTCTTGGATGCATGTCACATCTATTCTCTCTTTATTTGTTAGGGGGACTTTCTTGTTAGAAACTCCTTCGGTATTCCACTGTAGTAAGTTGAGTGTCCGGGGTGTTTGGTCAATAGTTCTTAACATACTCCTCTGTGCCTTGACTCCACAGCACAGGGGAAGGTGACCACCAGTAGTCATGGGTGGACCCCCTCGAGACTGGAGGCCCAGCACTATCACCGCCTGATGGGACTTCACGGGATTAGCACCATACTGAGTAATTTTAATTGTATGGCGTCATGGATTGATTAAGTTACGTTGCACTGCTTTGTTAAGCCTGTGGCTCAGTACATCCAATTTCGATGAGTATTTTTCGGGTGTGCTTTCCCTAGCCTTTAACTGTCCCCAGTCTACCTACAAGGCAGCAGGTTTGTATCTCTCTTGGTCTGGTCCCTCTCCCTTGATCTGTCCGACATGGGTGACCCTACCAGTAGTTGTGCTAGCGTCGGCATGGCTCTTGGGTCATTGAAACACGCAAGCCCCTCTACCACGAGACACGCCAGAGGTGGCACAGAGTTTGAGGTGCAACAACTGATCCAGAGTAACACACACCAAAGTGACATAGTGATCTACACTGAGGGGTCAGTGGTAAGAAACAGACGTAGTGGTTGGGGTTTTACTGCAAAGGCTAATGGGCGAGTCTTGAAAAAGGAGAGTATGGTATATGAGGCTACGACTTCCGGCATGACAATGAACCTGGAGGCCCCAACAGTGGCATTCAGTTGGTTGGAGGTGACCACTGCAACAACAATGTCTTCATCACGGACTCAAGGAGTATGCTTAGAAAGATGGAGAAAAGAAAGTTTTGTGTGGAATGGCTATCATCGCTTCAGGGGTCACAGATTGTGAGAATTGTATGGATATTTTGCCCTGGCCATGCGGGAGTGCTGGGGAATGAACAGGCTGATAGACTGGCAGGAAATGCACCTTGTGGTGGTAGATTACCTATGGACAAGGGAGAGGTGGTCGTGAGCCTGTGGAACCAGGTGGAGAAAGCGGTGGAAAAGACTGAGAACTCGTATGTGGAAAGAATGGGATTGCGGGGATCGGCAGGAGTTCTGGAAGGATCTCAAAGCTGAGAAGGAAGACAAGGAGAACTTTCAATCAGATAGCGGTGGGAACGATTAGTAGTATGACTCTTCGCTGACAATTAAATGAGGGGTCGGAGCGCCTATGGGAATGTCCTGAGTGTATTGATGTCAACTTAACTATACTACTGGGTAGACGCGGCACAACCACATCATTGTTGTAGCGGACAGAGCGGTCTGTTGTATTCTGTGTATGACATCTGTGTATGAATTCTGTGTATGACATCTGTGTATGAATTCTGTGTATGACATCTGATTCTCCCTAAACTGTCTAATTTATTATCAGCCAACATGTTCTCGAGACTGCCAGCCTGATCGAGTGCAGGGAGTTCTGTCACCAGTCTGCCCCTGTCAACCGTCCCATTAGCGCACCATGCATCTTGTGCCCGATTTTCTCGGCACCAGTTAATCACAAGTCTATTTTATTTTTCTTTGCGCTCGCTTGGTTTGAGCTCAAGCGTAGTCCATACAGGAGCTATTAATTCTAGCGCATGGACTGAGTTTTGTGTGTGGATTAGCTTTCCCTGTTACCAGTATCCGTGACATCAAGCCAATCCTTTCCGGGTGCTGATTGATCTATAACAAATATGTGGGCGGAGCCATAATCCCGCTACATATCGTGATATGGAAATAGTTCATTGACTGGACATGGATGTTGGTCAAGAGCAGCGTTTGGCCCAGTGACTAGAACACAAGCTCCTCCCACCCCCACCCCACCCTCACCCTTTTTACGAGACCAGAGTTCAAACCCTCGGTCCGATGATGATATTTTTGTTTTTTATTGTTTAGTTTAGTTTAGTCGACGGATCAACATCACGGCACACGGGTGTAACTCATAATTGCTCCGTTCTACTCCTAACTCAAACCTCAGTCCGGAGAAACTTAGCTCAGTGCACGAACTCCGTAGCACCGGCGAGGATCCTGAAATACCCTGGGTAGATTTTTAACTCGAAATTTTGCCGGGCTCACTACCCAGAGACCAGGGGGAATTTCGTTACTAGAATTCCACGTGAAAAAATCCCGTTCCTCACCAGGGCTTGAACCCGGTATCTCCAGCACTCGAGACGGACACCATACCTTGAGACCACTCAGCCCCCTTTTTATTGTGACGGCGGGGGCAGGGGGGGGGGGGGTAAAAGAAAACCTTAACCTGCACAGTTCGCAGCGACTGAAGATCTTAATTCCTCAGGCTCAAGACCCCCCCCCCCCCCCCCAAACTTTACACCGCAAGGTACTATAGGTAGTGATGGTAGTGATGGTAGTGATGGTAGTGATGGTAGTGATGGTAGTGATGGTAGTGATGGTAGTGATGGTAGTGATGACAGTTGGCTAATTTGGAGATGTTATCAGAGGGAAGCTTGCGAGGCTGCAACAGTTTGGAGGTGATACGTTGATCACTGTCTGACATTATTGCCTCGTGTATGTTTCAATGTTTTGTGACAAAAATATAGACAACAAAACTAGTTTTAACGGCAATCAAATACAGACAAAACAAAACATTTTAAACAAAGTATACAGAAAACAGTGACACATATGTGTACGTAGCATGCCAACAATTGAGAACCACGTAGTTTAGACCCCAAAAAATGAGTGGAAAACACAAAGATTTAGTCTCATATTTATTTGTCAGTGTTAAACTGTCTGTGCCCATCCTACATACATTTTCTATCATTACCTTGTTGGGTCTCTAATAGAGTACAGACGAAAATAGGGAATAGAGGAAAATTAGATCTTGTACTTCTACGCTAGGATTTCGGAGAAAAATATCTTCAGTATTATTCTTGAACATTTAGGGTCTGTCAGTGACCAAGGATAGTTTGTGGTCAGTTATATCGTAAGGTCAGTCAGTAGCCAGAGATATTCTGTGGTCAGTCAGTAGCCAGAGATATTCTGTGGTCAGTCAGTTATTAGGTCAGTCAGCAGCCATAGATATTCTCTGGTCAGTCAGTTGTTAGGTCAGTCAGTAGCCAGAGATATTCTCTGGTCAGTCAGTGGTTAGGTCAGTCAGTAGCCAGAGATATTCTGTGGTCAGTCAGTGGTTAGGTCAGTCAGTGGTTAGGTCAGTCAGTTGTTAGGGATAGTTGTGGAGTCTCTCTGTTTACAAACACCACAGTTGTGTATAACTATGTTTGTGCTCTCACTTGAGAGAAATGTTGTATATAACTGTTTGTTTGTGCTCTCACTGAGAGAAATGTTGTGTATAACTGTTTGTTTGTGCTCTCACTGAGAGAAATGTTGTGTATAACTGTTTGTTTGTGCTCTCACTGAGAGAAATGTTGTATATAACTGTATGTTTGTGCTCTCACTTGAGAGAAATGTTGTATATAACTGTTTGTTTGTGCTCTCACTGAGAGAAATGTTGTGTATAACTGTATGTTTGTGCTCTCACTGAGAGAAATGTTGTGTATAACTGTATGTTTGTGCTCTCACTGGGAGAAATGATGTGTATAACTATGTTTGTGCTCTCACTGAGAGAAATGTTGTGTATAACTGTATGTTTGTGCTCTCACTGACAGAAATGTGTATAACTGTATGTTTGTGCTCTCACTGACAGAAATGTTGTGTATAACTGTTTGTTTGTGCTCTCACTGGGAGAAATGTTGTGTATAACTGTATGTTTGTGCTCTCACTGGGAGGAATGTTGTGTATAACTGTATGTTTGTGCTCTCACTGAGAGAAATGTTGTGTATAACTGTTTGTTTGTGCTCTCACTGACAGAAATGTTGTGTATAACTGTATGTTTGTGCTCTCACTGAGAGAAATGTTGTGTATAACTGTATGTTTGTGCTCTCACTGAGAGAAATGTTGTGTATAACTGTTTGTTTGTGCTCTCACTGACAGAAATGTTGTGTATAACTGTATGTTTGTGCTCTCACTGAGAGAAATGTTGTGTATAACTGTATGTTTGTGCTCTCACTGAGAGAAATGTTGTGTATAACTGTATGTTTGTGCTCTCACTGGGAGAAATGTTGTGTATAACTGTTTGTTTGTGCTCTCACTGACATAAATGGTGTGTATAACTGTTTGTTTGTGCTCTCACTGAGAGAAATATATTGAGCTGTATGTCTGTGCTCTCACTTGAGAGAAAAGCTGCAAGTATGGGCATGCAAATATTATAAATTACGCAAATATTATAAATTACCAAAAAGTAAATGATATAACTGAGACATTGTTGACAACTTACCCATGATATGTTCTGCCCAAATGTACATATGAAACAACAACATGGAGGGTAGATTTCAGAAAATCTTAACAATATCAACATACATGTCGTATATACATAACAATAACTGTCTGTAATACTCTCTATGTGAAACCACTTTCTGTGTTCAGCCACTTTCTCTGTTCAACCACTCTCTGTGTTCAATCACTCTATGTGTTCAACGACTCGCTGTGTTCAACCACCTTCTTCTATAATCTCTGTGTATAACATAAAGATAAACTGTCCTGGCACACTGTATAACATAAAGATAAACTGTCCTGACACACTGTAGTCTTGGCATGTATAACATAAAGATAAACTGTCCTGACACACTGTAGTCTTGGCATGTATAACATAAAGATAAACTGTCGTGACACACTGTAGTCATGGCATGTATAACATAAAGATAAACTGTCCTGACACACTGTAGTCTTGGCATGTATAACATAAAGATAAACTGTCCTGACATACTGTAGTTATGGCATGTATAACATAAAGATAAACTGTCCTGACATACTGTAATTATGGCATGTATAACATAAAGATAAACTGTCCTGACACACTGTAGTCTTGGCATGTATAACATAAAGATAAACTGTCGTGACACACTGTAGTCATGGCATGTATAACATAAAGATAAACTGTCCTGACATACTGTAGTCTTGGCATGTATAACATAAAGATAAACTGTCCTGACATACTGTAGTTATGGCATGTATAACATAAAGATAAACTGTCCTGACATACTGTAATTATGGCATGTATAACATAAAGATAAACTGTCCTGACACACTGTAGTCATGGCACATATAACATAAAGATAAACTGTCCTGACACACTGTAGTCATGGCACGTATAACATAAAGATAAACTGTCCTGACACACTGTAGTCATGGCATGTATAACATAAAGATAAACTGTCCTGACACACTGTAGTCTTGGCATGTATAACATAAAGATAAACTGTCCTGACACACTGTAGTTATGGCATGTATAACATAAAGATAAACTGTTCTGACATACTGTAATTATGGCATGTATAACATAAAGATAACTGTCCCAGCACACTGTAGTCTTGGCATGTATAACATAAAGATAAACTGTCCTGACACACTGTAGTCTTGGCATGTATAACATAAAGATAAACTGTCCTGACACACTGTAGTCATGGCACATATAACATAAAGATAACTGTCCTGACACACTGTAGTCATGGCACATATAACATAAAGATAAACTGTCCTGACACACTCCAGTCATGGCACATATAACATAAAGATAAACTGTCCTGACACGCTTTAGTCATGGCACATATAACATAAAGATAAACTGTCCTGGCACACTCCAGTCATGGCACATATAACATAAAGATAAACTGTCCTGACACACTCCAGTCATGGCACATATAACATAAAGATAAACTGTCCTGACACACTGTAGTCATGGCACATATAACATAAAGATAAACTGTCCTGACACGCTTTAGTCATGGCACATATAACATAAAGATAAACTGTCCTGGCACACTCCAGTCATGGCACATATAACATAAAGATAAACTGTCCTGGCACACTCCAGTCATGGCACATATCTGGCAAGGATAAACAGAAGCTGACCCAGACAGACGGCTATAACACAATGCTAGGGCTGTTTGGCGGTCAGTTGGGCATACACCTTGACCTTGTCCATCGCATGACTGAAGCACACGTCACCGGCCAATAAACGGCTTTGTCTGAGCAAACAATATCATATTTACCCCAGTTACAACCCAGAGGGTTACACCAGGAGTTGATAGTTGCACTTTGTTACTGCTACTACTGCTAGGTTGTTACGGAGAAGTGTAGCGGAGGTGACAACAATATTCACACAGGCATGGAGATGCACTGAACAATACAAATATCTGTCAAAGTCTCACATCTGAGGTTGCGACGCGTTGTCTGTGCCAACGCCAGGCAACATAACAACGCGCAACCCTGAGTGATGTTAAACACTGCAGAGGGAATGCGGCGTCTTCGACGACGCCCGTATAAGCAGCCAAGCACAACAACTGAGCGACGCTTAAACGACCACTGGTCAGCGGTACACCCCGTGAACCTTGCAGGGGTCACACCAGCTGACTTGAGCGCCGACTAGCGTGTAGAACGAAAGGCCAGGCAGACCGGGTTAGGCGTTTGTATGAACAGGTCGCATGAGTCTGCGAGTGGTTTTGAATCTGCATTGAGAGCTAGCCTGTGCGACAGTGGGAGACTGGTTCAAACGCTTGAGTATTTTGGCTTGTAAGTGATATGTATATTGATTGCATGTATCCTTATGTATTGTATTGATATTGTTCATGCCGTAATGATTGCTATGGATTGTCATTGCGCGATGTCTGTGCGATAATGAATGCAGCGCGTAAATAAAGCTTGTAAATAACAGTTTCGGATATTCACTTCGTGTGATTTGATAGTTTGATACTGCTTCACACTTGCCATAAAACGAGCTACTTAACTTGCTATACGCAAGACTCTGACAAGTGCGAACGTGATCACGGACGAGCCCCCACGTTCGCACTTGTCAGAGTCTTGCGTAGAGCAAGTTAAGTAGCTCGTTTTCTGGCAAGTGTGAAGCAGTATCAAACTATCAAATCACACGAAGTGAATATCCGAAACTGTTATTTACAAGCTTTATTTACGCGCTGCATTCATTATCGCACAGACATCGCGCAATGACAATCCATAGCAATCATTACGGCATGAACAATATCAATACAATACATAAGGATACATGCAATCAATATACATATCACTTACAAGCCAAAATACTCAAGCGTTCGAACCAGTCTCCCACTGTCGCACAGGCTAGCTCTCAATGCAGATTCAAAACCACTCGCAGACTCATGCGACCTGTTCATACAAACGCCTAACCCGGTCTGCCTGGCCTTTCGTTCTACACGCTAGTCGGCGCTCAAGTCAGCTGGTGTGACCCCTGCAAGGTTCACGGGGTGTACCGCTGACCAGCGGTCGTTTAAGCGTCGCTCAGTTGTTGTGCTTGGCTGCTTATACGGGCGTCGTCGAAGACGCCGCATTCCCTCTGCAGTGTTTAACATCACTCAGGGTTGCGCGTTGTTATGTTGCCTGGCGTTGGCACAGACAACGCGTCGCAACCTCAGATGTGAGACTTTGACATATCACTTTAGTCTGACAGACATGGTTATATAATCTATACAATATGAAACGACAATATGATATAATCTACAAAATATGAAACGACAAAATTATAATTACGAAATAAATATTCTGTGATTGAACAATCAACTGGTTGAGACTGTATATCACAATTATAACCCAGGATAGTTGAACAGAAAATGACTGGCACAAATACCACTACCAATCAGCAGACACTGCGGGCAGCATCAGCCCAGTCAGCGAGCAGAATGAAGACCTTAGGCATATTTGACAGGCCATAGAGTAACGGGTGGCTGAGTGGGTAAGATGTCAGGCTCACGAGTCATGGGCTGTGGGTTCTAATCCATGGTAAGCCATTGGTCTTTGGTCTATCTACATAAATAACTACATTGTGTGGTGATTTCTGATGCAAGTGGTCTTTGTGCCCCAGTCTTCCAACTCTTCTTGATTGACAGTAGGCCTGGCACAAATGCTGTCAGGACATTTTCTTGCGTTTTGTTGTTTAGACTAGCTACCTAACCTGGTCTGATAAGGGTGAAAAAAACAAGAGGTTCATGAACAAGTTGCGCATGTTAAACATCCCACGGCAGCAGGACATGGTACAGAGTAGGCCTTTAGGCTGCTGCCAAGGTAAATATGTTAGGAAAGAAAACTTACCCACGGTAGACAGTGTTCGTGATTTTGGGTGGAATCTGTCTCTAAAAGAAGTAGATATACCCACGGGTGGACTCTAGATGAAGTAGATCTACCCACGGGTGGACTCTAGAGGAAATAGACCTAACCACGGGTGGACTCTAAAGGCAGTAGACATACCCACGGGTGGACTCTAGAGGCAGTAGACATACCCACGGGTGGACTCTAGAGGAAATAGACCTAACCACGGGTGGACTCTAGAGGAAATAGACCTAACCACGGGTGGACTCTAAAGGCAGTAGACATACCCACGGGTGGACTCTAGAGGCAGTAGACATACCCACGGGTGGACTCTAGAGTCAGTAGACCTACCCACGGTTAGACAGAGTTCGTGACCTTGAGTGGAATCTGTCTAGAGGAAGAGACAAAGTTCGTGACCTTGAGTGGAATCTGTCTAGAGGAAGAGACAAAGTTCGTGACCTTGAGTGGAATCTGTCTAGAGGAAGAGAGAGTTCGTGACCTTGAGTGGAATGTGTCTAGAGGAAGCAAACTTAACACAATTCCATGGCGAAGTCAGACACACTGATCTGTGAACTGTATAAGTACGAAGCTGTGACGGACTTCCCTCGGGAGATGGCGCGTGATGAGGCAGATGTGGCCAGGGGGCTGTGTTATCCTGTGTCTATTGTGGAGGAACAGAGTGACCATCTTGGCCTGGGGAGAATGGTGCTGCAGGGAGGGACCACAAAATCCGGCCGACACTCAGGACTCTGAGGAAAGGCCAGATGGTCACATAATCAGACTGCTACTGATACCATTAGTATTGGGGTTCTTCGCTGACTGTTGAAGATGAAGATGTTGCACCTATGGGAATTTCCCGAGTGCTGTGATGTCGGTTCTTGACTCAACTCAATTCCTTGATAGAGGAACAACGAAGAAGAAGAAGACGAAGACGAGCAGGATGAGGAGGAGGAGGAGGGAAGAAGAAGAAGAAGACGAGCAGGATGAGGAGGAGGGAAGAAGAAGAAGAAGAAGAAGAAGAAGAAGAAGAAGAAGAAGAAGAAGAAGAAGAAGAAGAAGAAGAAGAAGAAGACGAAGACGAGCAGGATGAGGAGGAGGGAAGAAGAAGAAGAAGAAGAAGAAGAAGAAGAAGAAGAAGAAGAAGAAGAAGAAGAAGAAGAAGAAGACGACGAAGACGAGCAGGATGAGGAGGAGGAGGGAAGAAGAAGAAGAAGAAGAAGAAGAAGAAGAAGAAGAAGAAGAAAACTTGCTATGAAATGTGAACAGAAACACTACCAAATGAGCATTTCAGGAAGCAGAAGTAGTTTCATCATCACTATGAGCCATCCTGGCAAATATGCGCAGCCATAGTTTGCCTTGTCAAAAGATCGGTACAGTCTTTGATCAAGTCTCTCGTTCTGCTATTATGCCATATGGTCAAGCCATCCAGATATTTATCTCTTGTCATTCTTTTACGCTTTCATCATCCATCACGGTTGTCAGTTGTCACCAATTTTTCAAGGTTGTCTTTCCACATGACATAGCCATAAATAGGGACTGCCTGCCTCTGTTTTCACAACTTATTGGGATTAAACTACAAACTGATGTTAACAATGGACTAAAATATTGGGGATCAAATCTTACAATAATGTTATACAGTAATAATATGGTTGAAAGGAGAAAGTATGGACCACCATGAATAAATGAATTAAATTATCCCTTTTAGGTACCTAGTAAACTAAGGGGATTGCCATGGTCGAGATTCAGCCCTTCCCAATGTATTTGACAACTAGACAAGGTAAAGTTTGATACTTTGGACCCATTATCTCCCCGGGGACAGGTCACGGGCTGTAATTACTAGTTATAAATCTCCGTATCTTGTCTCCCAAACAAAAATTGTCCTGGACATTTACGAGGCACTAGACCCCACCCTGTAATTTGATATATCAGGCCTCCGACTCACTGGGTCCAGAGGACACTTCTCCAGAAGGAAATAAAAAGATTTAGTTTCAATGCAGAAGAATACACAACCGCCCTTTCTCTGGTAGACAGGGAAATGAACAACAACAAAAATGTGATGTTTCACCTCTGTAAGTATGTGACCCAGTAATGATAGAAAGTCACATTTGAAGGGAATGATCATTTGTAGGTTATTGTCAAATCTCAAAGCTTTCAATGTGCTGCCATCTCAAGAAAGGGCGAGACAGAAAAAAAAAAAGAGAGAATGAGAGGAAGAGACAGACAGACAGACAGGCATGCAGGCAGGCAGAGATGTACAGGTGAAACATACATTATGCGTAAACTTGTGGAGGTGGAAAGGAAGCATATGCAAGGAAAGCGTGGTTACGTGCACTATGCCTTAAATGTTATATTATCATAAATGTTTATGTATGTATTTGTTTTATTCGCACGTGTGTCACTTAACCCAAATAAACAGCAAGGCTCTGTGGTGTACACAGACAAAAGAAACACACATTGCACCTTGTAAATACACACTGCTTGGTATAAACTTGAAATAAACGATATGCTTGAAATAAACGTTAAAAAATCAAACAATGGTAAATAAAAACAAGAATAAGTGTAATAAAACATGTCAAAAGTTCAAGGCCGAGCGGGTGACTAGACACACAGAGCAGCGTAGTTTCGTGTCGTCAATGTGGTTGTCTGGTTCATCATTCACTTTCCAACACCCACATTTAGATGACAGTGAAGTTGGCAGTACATCTCATTCGTGCCTCATGGCCACACAATTTCTAACTGGGTGGACTTGGAGGCAGCTCTGCCCCTTCCCTAGACCCAGCCAGTCCACGATCATGTGGGAGGCGCTGGAAAGTTTGTGTATGATTTTTTCTTATTGCTGACAGCCGCTGTTTGACTGGCCTTGAAATCTTCGCTGTCCACCTCTTGGCTTGCGTCAAGTACATTCATGTTCACACACAACTCATACTTGGCTTCCCCGCTGAAATCTGTATCATCTTTCTGTGATTGTTTGTTGGCAGCCGGCGAATACTGAGCTGGAAGTAGAGCTTCGGCTGCTGCACCACCTTGGGAATGGAGACTGGAACCAGGTTTGTAAAACACACGCGGGGTTCGACACGAGGGTTTGTTCGCTGTTTTCTCTTTGTCAATGAAAACCCGACCAGAGTCAAATTCGCAGGAAGAGACAGCAGCTGCTTGTGAATATGTGTCGGAGCCGAAGCTGTGAGTCGTTGGTCGTAAGTGCGAGTCATGAGACTGGCTTCGGCTGTTCTGTGTCAAGAGAGGCTCCAGGTAACCGTCGGCCATGTTGGGAATGAAAGCAGAGTTATTGGATGTAGTCAATGTCCTGGTTGTTGTGACCTTGGGCCGTGAGGGGTTGGTGACTGGGATGTCCTGAAGGCGAAGACCTCGTGTGTTAATGATAGGAGGCACATAAAACACAGGCAACCCTCGAGAGACCATATCATCATCCTGAGAAACAAAACAAATACAGATTTCAATCAAGCAAAGTCATATAAACAACAACAAATACAGATTTCAGTCAAGCAAAGTCATGTCAACATCAAATAATAACAAATTGTCATCAAGCAGTTTCCCGCTAATGGTTGTCATGTGACCCGGTCAGCACAGTGTGTAGGCCTGAGAGCAAGAAGTAATGGTTGTCATGTGACCCGGCCAACATGGTGTGTAGGCCTGAGAGCAAGAAGTAATGGTTGTCATGTGACCCGGCCAACATGGTGTGTAGGCCTGAGAGCAAGAAGTAATGGTTGTCATGTGACCCGGCCAACATGGTGTGTAGGCCTGAGAGCAAGAAGTAATGGTTGTCATGTGACCCGGCCAGCACAGTGTGTAGGCCTGAGAGCAAGAAGTAATGGTTGTCATGTGACCCCGCCAACACGGTGTGTAGGCCTGGGAGCAAGAAGCAATGATTGTCATGTGACCCGGCCAGCACATTGTGTAGAGAGCAAGAAGGAATGGGTGGCCAATCTTGCCCTCACTTTGGCAAGCGACGAGTCCAGGCATGGAACTCACACCAGACCAGGCTGATGACATTACCAGGTCAGTTGACGATGAACTTCAGCAGCACACCTGTCAACGTCATGTCAGCTGGCCCCACATTCAGTTATTCAGTGCCAAGCAACAACTACGTTTGGACCAAACACAAGCGGACGGCTGAGAATGGATGTCGGGGTGTGTCACAGTTATGATTTAAAGGTTGTGAATATAGAATCGGACATGTTGTATTGTAAATGAAATTTAGAGGGGTTGCTTAGGGAAAACTACTGTATATAAACACATGGAGATATGGGAAATCAGACTTGAAAACTGGAAAGACGCAAGAGAGACCCCATTCTGCAGAGCATGCCTAGCAGACAACACCATTGAACATTACCTATTAACATGCAACGAGTACAATAGTGAACGAAGGGATCTAAGAGATTACTTCGTCAAAACTAAGACCCCAATTAAAATGACGGATTGCCTGCACACAAACAGCAACCCAGAAATACAGCGGCTGGTCAGACAGTTCATATGCAGAACAGGGAAAGACATATAACTTTTCTATCGTCTTTTTTATATATAATTTTGTTTTTAAAAAGTACATGTATTTTTTTTTAAAACCTATCTATCTCGCCGAGGATGGATGTCCTGGTTGTCCTGAGAGGGACAGCTGAGTGTAGCGGGGTGAGTGGCAGGATGGTGGGTTGGCTCTTCCGGATGGGCTCCTAAACAGGGCTGACAGGGAGATCGGGTCGTCTTGTTGTTGCACCAAACCATACACTGATGATGAAAACAAGAAAACAAGCGTAGAGGAGTACGAGCGGCTGACCAGGGGGACAACTTGAGACTGCACTTGAATTCTCTGCCTTTGCCTACATCGAGTCCTTTGAGGACTGGACATGACGGGGACCAGCCCCGGTGAGGACAACACAAGAAACAACCAGCACGCAGAATTTCTAATAGAAAAGAAACCAACAAACGAAAGTATGCGAAACCTAATAGGGCCGACCAAGGACCGGTCTTTATCAGGACCAACATAAGACAGAAAGGAAATTACCAGGCAGCACAAAAATAACCTTATCCGACAAACAGAGCGGACCCAATAAAAGCAGTATGAATTAGGACTAACAGTCCACACAACCACGGATCTCAAAATAACCAAAGCTGGGGAGGCAGGTTTAACAAGACCGAATTTTGAATTTTGTTGTTGTTGAAAAATTGGCATTGGGAAGTCGTCTAAGACAAGTCGTCGTCCAATAGCACTGAATCAGTTAATATAAAGACAGCAGAAGGATTCGCCAACAACAGAAGTGGGTGGTTGGCTGTACACAGTTCGTGAAGAGGACCGAGTCGCTCGGTGCTAGAATGTGTTACTGGTGAGATCAATCTCAACCTGGCAACATTTGTTACCTGGTCAGGGCATCACTAGTGGGATAAGTCGATGTATAGATATGAGAATCAATCAGTCAATCAGTTAAAATACTAGGTGTGGCAGGGTAGTGGGATAAGTCGATGTAAAGATATGGGAATCAATCAGTCAATCAGTTAAAATATAGGTGTGGCACAGTAGTGGGATAAGTCGATATAAAGATATGGGAATCAATCAGTCAATCAGTTAAAATACTAGGCGTGACACAGTAGTGGGATAAGTCGATGTAAAGATATGAGAATCAATCAGTCAGTCAGTTAAAATACTAGGTGTGACACTGACTATGTCAGTATCCTTGTGACAATGTAGCCGAGCACTATATACCTTGCTGGAGTGGACACTGAATGCTTTAATATTTTGTTGTACTGGAACTACTGCTTGTACTTCAGCGATTGCTTGTTTGATTTGCTGTTTCTGACATTATAGATAGTTCTCGTATGTTGGCTATAACTTAGCCATCTCTGGGAATAGGCCTACTGGCTATAACTTAACCATCTCTGGGCCTACTGGCTATAACTTAGCCATCTCTGGGCCTACTGGCTATAACTTAGCCATCTCTGGGCCTACTGGCTATAACTTAGCCATCTCTGGGAATACTGGCTATAACTTAGCCATCTCTGGGAATACTGACTATAACTTAGCCATCTCTGGGCCTACTGGCTATAACTTAGCCATCTCTGGGAATACTGGCTATAACTTAGCCATCTCTGGGAATACTGGCTATAACTTAGCCATCTCTGGGCCTACTGGCTATAACTTAGCCATCTCTGGGCCTATTGGCTATAACCTAGCCATCCCTGGGTCTACTGGCTATAACTTAGCCATCTCTGGGCCTACTGGCTATAACTTAGCCATCTCTGGGCCTACTGGCTATAACTTAGCCATCTCTGGGAATACTGGCTATAACTTAGCCATCTCTGGGAATACTGGCTATAACTTAGCCATCTCTGCGCTTACTGGCTATAACTTAGCCATCTCTGGGTCTACTGGATATAACTTAGCCATCTCTGGGCCTACTGGCTATAACTTAGCCATCTCTGGGCCTACTGGCTATAACTTAGCCATCTCTGGGAATACTGGCTATAACTTAGCCATCTCTGGGCCTACTGGCTATAACTTAGCCATCTCTGGGAATACTGGCTATAACTTAGCCATCTCTGGGCCTACTGGCTATAACTTAGCCATCTCTGGGCCTACTGGCTATAACTTATTGATCTCTTGTTTGGCGCTAAAGCTGATCCACTTCTTGTCTAACCTAGCTCCATGACAAGTTCTCGCCTGTTCAAGTTGTCTGTACAAGTTCTCATCTATACAAGTTATTGCCTATACAAGTTCTTGTCTGTACATGTTCCTAAGTAGGAGAACCCTTGAACCCACAGCACAGATGATGAAGACAGACTACACTCAGAGGCTACCTGCAATGTTCGCTCCAAACTGGCAATGATGAGAGAAAAGTTTGGCCGACCTTCGGGCAGGGCACTCCAGCATGAGGCCATTATGTCAAACCTGTGAATGATGGGGCAACCAGGATTACAATGATTGTACGTTCACTACAACAATGATTACCAGGATTATACTTTCAGTAAAACAAGGATTACCAGGATAATATTTTTTTAAAATTCGCATATCCTTTTTTTTTTTTACAGGACATCGTTGTCAACAGCAGCATCTTTCAGTTGTCTGTTGATTTCTTGGCAAGATTACGCTCAGTAGTTTGCCATTGCTTTCTGAGCGGCCGGCTCAGTTATCCCGCAAGTCACCAGCGGGGGACGAACCGCTCCCAGTTCTCGCCCGCTACGAGACTCTGCGTGATAAACGGGATTACGGAGAAAGTGGTGTAACCCCTCGGCCTGAGAGACCGGCACCAGGATAATACATTCACTAAAACAAGGATTATACATTTACTAAAACAAGGATTATACATTCACTAAACCAAGTATTATAATTTACTATAACAAGGATTATAATTTACTAAAACAAGAATTATACATTCACTAAAACAGGGATTATACATTCACTAAAACAAGGATTATAATTTACTAAAACAGGGATTATACATTCACTAAATCAAGGGTTATACATTCACTAAAACAAGGATTATAATTTACTAAAACAAGGATTATGCATTCACTAAAACAAGGATTATAATTTATTAAAACAAGGATTATACATTCACTAATACAAGGATTATACATTCACTAAAACAAGGATTATAATTTACTAAAGCAAGTACACAAATTAAATAAAACCGGGATTACAAGGCTATTGTTTTACTAAAACAGACATTACACGTTTTATGCATGTAAAATAAAAGAGAACACATTAGACAGGGCATGTATTGTTTTATATGGAAGTACATCTGTTATGAAATATACGCACACTCACATGGCACAGGACTCATATGATACAGGACATATGATACAGGACATATGATACAGGACATACAACACAGGACATATGATACAGGACATACAACACAGGACATACAACACAGGACATATGATACAGGACGTATTATACAGGACATATTATACAGGACATACAACACAGGACATATGATACAGGACATGCAACACAGGACATATGATACAGGGCATATGATACAGAACATATGACCCAGGACATATGATACAGGCCATATGATACAGGACATATGATACAGGACATACAACACAGAACATATGATACAGGACATATGATACAGGGCATATGATATAGGGCATATGATACAGGGCATATGATACAGGGCATATGATACAGGGCATATGATACAGGACATACAACACAGGACATATGATACAGGACATACAACACAGGACTATGATACAGAACATATGATACAGGACATACAACACACGACATACAACACAGGACATATGATACAGGACATGCAACACAGGACATATGATAACGGACATACAACACAGGACATATGATACAGGACATGCAACACTGGACGTATGTTACAGGACATACAACACAGGACATATGATACAGAACATATGATACAGGACAAACGATACAGGACATACAACACAGGATATACAACACAGGACGTATGATTTTTTGTTTAAAGTTGCGTATCCCTTACGGGACGTTGCAGTCAACACCAGCATATTTCAGCTGCTGTTGTTGTACTAGGCAAGTGTTACTTTCAGTAGTTTGCCATTATTTTCTGAACGACCGGCTCCCATACCAGCACGTTATAACACAACGCGACACGGTCTGCTGCACAAATCGGTCGCAGCTGAGCTTCGAACGCCTGGTACCCGACTCACGAACCGCGTTCGGGAGCCTTTAGCCACGGAGCCGGCTACAGGACATATGATACAGGATATATGATACAGGACATATGATACAGGGCGTATGTCAAAGGATATATGATACAGGACATATGTACTAGCACATAACTTACACAGGTGAAGGACAACTTTCAGGCGGGTCAAGGCGGCCGCCTTGTGTGACCAAGTTCATGACCTCCTCGTTGGAGCAGCCCGGGTACGGCATGTGCCCGAGGGAGAAAACCTCCCACATCAGGATGCCGAACGACCTGCGGACAACCGTAGGCAGAAGATTGTTTATACCAGGATATTGTTGACTGGGTGTGTGTCTATAGACATGTGTGCAGCCGAGGTAGTTCATTGAAAGATCCATGGACAACCGTAGCCAGAAGATGTGTTTATACCAGTATAATGTTGACTGGGTTTGTGGCTATAGACATGTGTGCAGCCGAGGTAGTTCATAGAAAGATCCATGGACAACCGAAGCCAGCAGATGTGCTGTGTTTATGCCATGATATTGTTGACTGGGTGTGTGGCTATAGACATGTTTGCACTTGTGGTAGTACCAGACAAGGCGGAGCAGATCCTGGCGTATTCAAAGATCCCTACCACGCTGGTGGTGGTGTGACAGAGGGCAGCGAGATGCCGACCACAGTATCAATCAACAAGAGAATACAACAGCCAGAGAGATTCATCGCAAGAATCAATCAATGTTCAAGATGTCAGAGAGCCGGCCACAGCAGAACAGCATGTCGCAGTAAGACAGCAATTTGCCGGTACTGCGCCGATCACCACGCCTTCAAGAAGTGTCCGCTGGCCAAGCTGGACACGGACTTCCGAGCACCCAACAACAAGAGAAAGTGCGCCAACTGCTTGGGCAAGCATGGAGCAAGATACTTGGGCTGTCCGTACCTCCAAAAACACCGAGACGTTCTAAAGATCGCCATTACCACAAGGACACCGTACAAGGAAGCAAGTTGGAGGTCGAAAGAGCCACGGGCATCTCGCAAGATGAAAGAGCACAACTACAAAGCCAGATCGACGAGTTAAAAAAACAAAACAAGTCAAGCTTCTGCAAACACCGGCACAGATCAACGACAACGAAAAGCTGTTTGCGGAAATAAACGAGATCCAGCTAAACATAAAACAAGAGGTGGAGCATTTAGCGCAGAACACAAAGAAGAATAAAGAGATTCTACGAGACATCAAAGCGGAGAGAGAATTACATAAAGCTGAAATGGAACTTATCAAAAACAAACCAAGAGAAGCCATACAAGAACTCACAGAGAAACCGCAAGATGAAAAGCAACAAGAGACCGAACCTGAACCGTAAGCTAAAACCGCCAGCAGCCCAACCACGATGCCCGAAACAGTCAAAGGGAAGCCAATGTCCCGCCAGACATCCGAAGAAAACTGAGATGAGCACCCTGACGACGGCAGAGAGGACGGCATTTTTACCGATGTAGAAATCGCAGAGATAAAGAGGACATACGAACTAAAGTGCAAGGAATACAGAAGGCACATGGAAGAAAAATCAAAGAAGCACAAGAAACTCAAGGAGAAACCAATGCCCTGCCGTACTGCTGAAGAACCAGATTTATACGAGGATGGCGAACACCCATGGCAATACTATATAGATGATGGAGAGATCGTCCCATGGCTGGCCACAGAGGAAGAAATCGAAAGGCAACAGCAACTCAAACTCGACAGTGAAAACAGGCACAAGGAAGAAAATGAAAACATCGAAAAGCTGATACAGAAAATACACAAAAAAAGGAGGCAAAAAGACCAAATAAAAAGTCCTTATAAGGACTACAACCAGTCAAGCCAAGAGACTTCACTTACCAAATATGCCACCAGAGGAGACGGGAACAAAGGACAGCTGTCGAACGATCCCCCAGCTGACGTCACAGACATACCAACATAACCAGTCCGAGATAGGACTCACTCGTAAGAGCGCACAAGACAAGAATCAGGGTGAATGAACCCACAAAAACCATGGCTCTCAAAATAACCACCGCTGAGGAAGCAGGTTAGACGAGACCGAATTTGGAATTTTTTTCGAACTTTAGAGTTGGGAATTGGTAGTACCAGAACACTGTGCTGTGTTTATACAAGGATGTTGACTGGGTGTGTGGTTATAGACATGTGTGCGCCTGTGGTAGTTCATTGAAAGATCCACGAATAGCTGTAACCAGAACACTGTGCAATTGTGAAACACAGGCCTGCAAGAATGTTCACTGGCTGTTGGGAGTCTCTATGGCAAAAAGGTTATGCCACATTGTCCGTGCTCCAAAGGTCGTGGGTTCGACTCTGAGTTATGTCGTTAGGTTTACCAGTGCAGTTTACTTTGAGACTCCTGAGCGTCGTTGCTGGAGCTACGGAGTGTGTGCTTTATGCAACGCTGTCGGAAGGCCACTCTGCGGAAAGAGACCAAGCCACAAAAACCGCGTGTAATGAAATCGAATCTCTTGCATTTTAAAAACCTGTTTTCACTGGATGTTTGGTTACTGAGATGTTTACAGCCGTGGTAGCTCACTGGCTGACGAACTCAGAGGTCTGGGTTCAATCCTCAGCACATGAGCGTGGTGATGACTTTGGGGGACGGAGTCAAGAATCATCTTTATCGCTATCCATTAGTGCTCCCAGGGAGCTGTCCCAGCGAACTGGACTCCCAGCAGATCAACCCAACGTAAAATAGCTGCCTTGTTTGCTCAGTCACTGGATCACGGATGTTTGTAGTTTCAGCCGTTGTCCATGTTTGTCCTTCTGTTCTGCTCAGTCACTGGATCACGGATGTTTGTATGTACAGCCATTGTCCGGGTGTCTGACCCATACAACAGTACTGACTGTACATTAGTGTTAAATTATTCCAAGTGTGGCACCAGATTTAATTTCTTGTGACTTGCACACACATCCAAGTGCAATGACATCTCCCCCTGCCTGTTGTATTCGTGTGTGTATATCTCTACCTGTAATACCATCTGTGTCCACACTACTGCCAGCTAATTGTGTGACTGCAGCCCTTGAAAGATTGGGTTGTCATTTTCTTGGTGTTAGGAGTGTAATACTTGTGTGCATGTGCGTGCGTGTGAGTGTGCGTGTGTATGTGTGTGAGAGAGAGAGAGAGAGAGAGAAAGAGAGAGAGAGAGAGAGAGAGAGAGAGAGAGAGAGAGAGAGAGAGAGAGAGAGAGAGAGAGAGAGGAGGGTAATGTTCTGTGCGTGAGACGGGATATTTTGTGCGTGAGACAGGAGGGTAATGTTTTATTCGTGAGAGAAGAGGGTAATTTTTGTGTGTGAGACAGGAGGGTAATATTTTGTGTATGAGTCTGGAGGGTAATATTTTGTGTGTGAGACAGGAGGGTAATATTTTGTGTGAGACAGGATGGTAATATTCTGTGTTTAAGATAGGAGGTAATATTTTGAGTGTGCGACAGGAGGTATAATAATGATAATGATAATAATGATAATGATAATACCAGCCCACACAGTAAGCCGCTCTCTCAAAGTCTAGGGGAAGTTATTTTGTTCTTGCTTCTTAGTTGTGGTCACGCAGAGTTATCTATTCTTGGCAGCATAATGGCATTCCTTGAGTGACACAACCTTGCACAAACATACTGTGATTGTTCGACAGGCATCTTCATTAACAAGGCTACAAATGGGCCTTCTTATGTTTAAGACTTCTGGGCCATTGGTTTGGTCACTACCCCGTTCGGCTCCTTGGACGATATATCTGTCCTTAGGGATCTAGGCAGTGTTCACAAAGAGGCATTTGATACTGGTCACAGAAACTGGTGTTGAAGGACACACGAGTTAATTATTAGGCTTAGATTTCTCTGTTAGGGTTTAACGTAAGGTATACGTATATTATTCATAATGGAAGCTACATACCAGACGTCAGTTTTTGATGTGAATAAACCATTCACAATAGCAAGTACCTACCATACGTCAGTCTTTGATGTGAATACACCATCGAGAAATGCTTCTGGGGGCATCCACTTCACCGGCAGCATGGCCTTGCCAGATTTCTTGTAATAGTCTGACCTGGGGAGACCACAGATACTTGTGACCAAGTACATTTTGTTACTAAAATAACTGTAGTAGTCTGACCTAGGGAGACCACAGATACTTGTAACCAAGTAAACTTTGTTACTAAAAAAAACTGTAGTAGTCTGACCTAGGGAGACCACAGATACTTGTGACCAAGTAAACTTTGTTACTAAAATAACTGTAGTAGTCTGACCTAGGGAGACCACAGATACTTGTGACCAAGTAAACTTTGTTACTAAAATAACTGTAGTAGTCTGACCTAGGGAGACCACAGATACTTGTGACCAAGTAAACTTTGTTACTAAAATAACTGTAGTAGTCTGACCTAGGGAGACCACAGATACTTGTAACCAAGTAAACTTTGTTACTAAAATAACTGTAGTAGTCTGACCTAGGGAGACCACAGATACTTGTGACCAAGTAAACTTTGTTACTAAAATAACTGTAGTAGTCTGACCTGGGGAGACCACAGATACTTGTGACCAAGTAAACTTTGTTACCAAAATAACTGTAGTAGTCTGACCTAGGGAGACCACAGATACTTGTAACCAAGTAAACTTTGTTACCAAAATAACTGTAGTAGTCTGACCTAGGGAGACCACAGATACTTGTGACCAAGTAAACTTTGTTACCAAAATAACTGTTGTAGTCTGACCTAGGGAGACCACAGATACTTGTAACCAAGTAAACTTTGTTACTAAAATAACTGTAGTAGTCTGACCTAGGGAGACCACAGATACTTGTGACCAAGTAAACTTTGTTACTAAAATAACTGTAGTAGTCTGACCTGGGGAGACCACAGATACTTGTGACCAAGTAAACTTTGTTACTAAAATAACTGTAGTAGTCTGACCTAGGGAGACCATAGATACTTGTGACCAAGTACACTTTGTTACTAAAATAACTGTAGTAGTCTGACCTAGGGAGACCACAGATACTTGTGACCAAGTAAACTTTGTTACCAAAATAACTGTAGTAGTCTGACCTAGGGAGACCACAGATACTTGTAACCAAGTAAAGTTTGTTACCAAAATAACTGTAGTAGTCTGACCTGGGGAGACCACAGATACTTGTGACCAAGTAAACTTTGTTACCAAAATAACTGTAGTAGTCTGACCTAGGGAGACCACAGATACTTGTAACCAAGTAAACTTTGTTACTAAAATAACTGTAGTAGTCTGACCTAGGGAGACCACAGATACTTGTGACCAAGTACATTTTGTTACTAAAAAAACTGTAGTAGTCTGACCTAGGGAGACCACAGATACTTGTGACCAAGTACACTTTGTTACTAAAAAAACTGTAGTAGTCTGACCTAGGGAGACCACAGATACTTGTGACCAAGTAAACTTTGTTACTAAAATAACTGTAGTAGTCTGACCTAGGGAGACCACAGATACTTGTGACCAAGTAAACTTTGTTACTAAAATAACTGTAGTAGTCTGACCTAGGGAGACCACAGATACTTGTAACCAAGTAAACTTTGTTACTAAAATAACTGTAGTAGT